>LN890948.1:694760-718861 GCA_900010015.1 Tuber aestivum
GTTGAGTTTTCAATCGCCGGAGGTGTAGTGGAGACGGAGGATGGACTTAAAGCTAGGGAGGCACCTCGATATTTATATTCCGCGTCTGGGTGGTCGCGGCCTACATTCAATCCCTTACTGACTATGTACCTGCCATACTAACGCTTCAGTGTCTTTGGAGTGCGAACTCCGTTTGACCCTGAAAACCAACTTCCCCGCTCTCTTCCTGAGTGGAGTGATCAGCTCCGTTCAAAGGACTTATCAATGACTCTTCTATGTGCATAGCTTAGAGTGCATGACGAAGATAACTAACTCGACCAGTGAGTTGTTATAAACCAATCGTAATTAGGTCTTCCGGATGACTCTAGCTTACGCGAGCTGAAGGGACATGCATATTACTTCTTGTAATTGCACATAGACTTTTTGCAGAGGTCGTAGCTCAATAACTAACCGACCAATCTGAACCAACTAAGTCTTATCTTGTAGAGCGGAGCTCCTTCTATGTTATCCAGCGAAAACCCCTCGGTCGCATGCCTCATATCTCCACGGAGCGGGCTGCATAGATGCCTTATCGTTCCGTGCGATAATATGATATCATCACGATAACTACGGCGGGGCCCGGAGTCGAACACGTGACCTTATGCATTTAGTCACGTGCCGCACCGATTACGCTTCTATGTGTAACAAGTACAGTGTTGTCGAATTCGGCCCGAGCGTAGGGATACAAGTCCAGTACGGTACTAGTATCATACGCATATGTATCCAGAAAACTTGGGTGAGCATGACCCCACGTTCCTTTCCTTTCTTCGGGGAGCGCTGGCTGCGTGAGTCCCAACGGTATCGGCCAGAATTGGTTAGACAAGCAGAGACAACCAGCGGAATGGGATGGAGGAAGGGCCGGGCGGTTGGGGGGGGCGTTGTGAGGAGGGTTACAGTGCGAGCCTTCGTTTGATTTTTCTTTTCGTGATTCTGTCGATAGATGGGCAGGAAACAAAGAGTTAGTTGAGGGAGAAACAAGGGGCTGCTGGGTCAAGAGAGATCCCATTGATTGATAACATATACAGTAGACTACTGGTACGGTAGTAACTTATCACGCGGGTGAAAAATCAGGTAAGAGATCAAATCGTAGATTAGCGGTGCAAGTGATCGGATTCAGCTTCCTCCTCCTTCTATCTATGATACCATATGGCTTCTTTCTTTTTTCTTTATCTCTTTCCCCCTTCCTTAGTTCTCTCCAGACTCCCCGCATCGATTGATCACCCCCCCTTCCCTATGCAAGTATATGTATGATGCTATCACACCTTATCCCAGGAACCGACAACAACCAGTACCGTACTATCCTCTATGCTCCCTAAAAGCCTCTGCCAACCCCTTCCCACATAGCACATCCCCCAAAACCTCCCGATCAGCCAGCACAACCCCCCTCGCAAGCTCAACCACTCTCTCTAACACTGCCCTGGGGAAAACAACCACCCCTTGCTCGTCCCCAAACACCAAATCCCCCTGGCAAGCCCTAACCCCTTCTCCTCCCTCCCCACGAGCAACTATGACTTCTCCACCCACCCCCACAACCCTACTCCCGGCCCCCGCACCAACAGTGCTCGTCCCACGCGCATACGTCGGAAGCTTCAGCTCCGGAACGTCCCGCACCCGCCCATCCACGACCACCAATGGGGCGCCCAATTCACGCATTCTCGCCACGACGAGGCCCCCGACAAGCGCGTTGGAGGTGTATGTGTCCTGCGTTATTACAACGGCATGGTCGGGCGCTATCAGGTCGGCGAAATGGGCTCCTGCTGGAGGCGTGGTGGACGTTGGGCTTGGACGGAAGGTTGTGTTCGACGTCGTGGTGAACTGGACCGTAGTTGCGGGCGCTATGATTGGTGTTCTGGGGAGGGGTGTGCGGGGTGCTATACAGTAAGGGTGGCGGGGTTAGCCGTGCGGGGGGAGAAGGGAGGGGGGAGAGGGAGGGTACTAATATCGCACAGAAATCCACCATGAGAATACCCAAGCTTCACGAGTGCGTCTGATACCTTCTCAACATCAGCACCCATACCTAGCCATTGTAGGAGTAAATCGCGAAACCAACTCACGTCGCAGGAAGTACACCCTTTCAATTCCTGTATCAGCTCCTCCTCGCGAGCTCCCATAGAATCCATCGATTGGCGCCGCAGTCACGACTCTCACTTGATCGGGTGCGGTAAGATTGGTGGTGATCAGGTACCGGTATATATATAATAATGAAAGAATAAGCACCCGCGGGACAGCCTATCGGTATCGGTATCAGTTGAGTTGAGTTGAGTCGAGTTGAGTCAAGCGATGTCAGCTCCAACCGAGGTTATAATACTATGACCGGTAAGGGGAACTTGTGATAAGGGCCTTCTTGAGGTTCAGTACTCGTACACTACGGTAATAAGTTAGTGGAGCGGTTACCATACAAATATCATCGTCCACTCGTTCGTTGATTAATTCATCCTCAGCCTGGAACTGCATCCCGGAAACTTTTTGCACTTGTATTGTATGAACGTATGTATGTAGGCATATACGGTACAGGTGAAAAATGAATGATTTTAGCTAAGGTACAGTGTACCAGTATATCTACACAGTACATCTATGATGATTTGTGCATGCCGAGTTCTTATGTTTATGATGGTCTGCTGTGCGAGGATGATACGGCAGCTTGCACGTGGTCAGCAGGAGCAGCTGTAAATTGCTTGTGCAGTACTACCGTTGAGCACTAACCGTACCAAGGTTCCCGTCACTTCGAAATACCCTAAGGGACCTTCGAAGAACGACGGCGCTCCCTCCTAGTCTACGGAGTGCCTAGACTAACAGCTCAACAAAAATAACAGCTCGACAATAAATTTATCGCCTTCAATGAGAAAAATTTACTCAAAGAACCACCAATTCTATCAGTTCAATCCCTTTTAAACCCCATGATTATTGCACCCATTTATCCCAACTATATTCTACTATGTTTTTTATCTATTTTTATTTTTTAAAACAAACTACTTTCCAACTTTCTCCCCAGGCTTTCTGAAAATTTGGGAAAAACCGACTTCCAAACAAACACCCACAAACAAGCGGCGCTCAGTCAGACCGGCAACTGCTAAAGAAGAATGGAAAAAAAAATAGAAAAATGACGAAATTTTTTTTTTTAAAAAAATAAGGGAATGGTAGAGGGTGGTTGGGATGAATAGGTATAATAATCACAAGTTTTACAAGTATTTAGTTCACAAAGTTGGTTCTTTGTTGGGTAGATTTCTCATTGAAGAACGATAGGTTTATCGTTGAGCTGTTAGGCGCTCTGTGGGAGTGAGTGCCGTCGTGCTTCGAAGGTCGCTTAACATCTTTCAGAGTGACGGGAAAACCTTGGCAGGGTTAGAGGTATTCAAAGTTAAATCAGTAACCTTCAGGTAAAAAAATTATAAAATTTAGCGTAGAATCATGTATTAGTATATTGACTGCAACCAAGAGGATTAGGGAATTTGGTTGAAAATTTTCACAGTTGAACAGTCTGAGCTAATTTGTAGGACCTTTATTACAGTATAATACTCACTCAGACTCCATCCTCCAGAATTATGTATTGTTATTACCAGATAGTAGCCAAGTTAATTGGTAGTCCTACCTATATTTACTCATAAAAGAATGCCAGAATTGGAGAAGAGGGAGGAGCTGATTCAATTGTACATGATTTACTCTCTTTGCTTACCTTCATTCCAGACCTTTCACCATCCATCCCAACACAAAAAATTAGTATTGTATGGTATAGTAGAGTAACAGTAAATTAACTGTTTTTGAGAGTGCCAAGCTTACATGAAACAGCAAAGTAAGCTAAGGCTTTGCCACTTTTTTAACTTTGAATACCCCTTGTATGATACAGGTAACATTGTTACTATCGTACTGGGGCGGTACGAGTGCAAAATAGCTAAAAGGCGGAAGTGGGAGTATCATAGATGAAACAATCAACAAAGTATGATAGCAAAGCTGTCCCTCAGCAAAGCATTCATTACATTAGGATATGTATGTATGTATGTATGAATCGTACCGGTACTATAACGGTATGTTATGTATGAGTAAAGAAGCAACGCTGTATCCCATGATTCTATCAAAAGTACCACACGTCACAAAGAAAAGAAAAACCCCACCCACTTCTCCACCCGTCAGAGTGAAGAAGAAAAAAAAAACACCTTCCCAAAACCCATTGGGACAATCGACTACCAACTAATACCGCCAGCCCTCCTATTAAATCCCCCACGAATCATATCCGGATGGACCACCTTTCCCTGCAAAACGGTAAACTTGACAATCCCCTCGATATGCTTCGGCGCGACTCTTGCCAGCCAAATTCCCTGGCCGTCCTCCTTCCTGTAGATGATGACATTGGCAGAGTACTTGTGCCCACCAACGTGGTTGATGAAGAGCACCTTGGCGCCGCCGTCCCGGGTGTCAGTCATGTCGCGCCAGAGGTTGAGGGGGCGCAGATGCTTTTCGAATTCCTTGTGCAGGATGGGAGCTGAGATGCCGCAGCGCGCGTCGCGGCGACGGTGCGAGCATATGAGGATTAGGTAGGAGTGTGGGAAGGGGTAGGATTTTAAGGCCGATGAGGGTGCGAGGGAGAGGGTGGTAAAGGAGTCATCGAGGGGGGAGGGTTCTGCAGTGGTGCCTTCACCTTCTGCGGTGGGCACGCTGGTAGCCTCGGAGGAGGGCTTGGCAGCGGCGGAGGGAGTTCCGACTTGCACTAGCTCCGGTGCCTTTTCACTCTCAGGTCCGGCACGGGCCGGAGGGGTGGATGCAGTAGCTGGAGAAAGAGGGCTCTTGGGAGTCAATGGGGCAGGGTCCAAAGGAGTCGAAGTTGTCGGGCCAGTGTTGACGAATCGTCTAATGAGCTCGGGAGTCTCGCTCGGGGCGACATTCTCCACGACAGTGAATGAGGGAAGAACAATAACGGTCGTGGGTTGTGGTTTCCCCTCCTCGGCGGCGGAATGGTACTCCAGAGGCGGATGCAAATTGGAAGCCGAAATCATCAATCTCTGAACAACACCAGTGCCAATTAGTTAAGGTTGACCTTCCATAATGTGCCGCCAGAGAGTAGAGTGAGACCCACCCCCTGCTCCAACATCTCACTATTCTTCTTGAGCTCTCGCATAACGGATCCCTTGATGTCCTCCACATCTCTAATCCAGTCAGTCTCACCGGTAGCTACGATGACGTGATTGGCAAATCCCTTAATACCGCCCCACAATTCGTCCTGGGTCTCAACGCCAATCTTGTCGAACGCCCTTCCATAGCCAGGGCAGTGATCGCAATCGTGGTCGCAATCCTCGCCGTCAATCTCCTTCGAAACGACGGGGAACAAAGTATCTTTCGTTGCAGTATCAACGGATTTCCCGTTATTGAAGAACGAGGTTCCACGACGAATGAGTGCTCCGAGAGACATGTTTCCTTTTTTTTTTCGTGTTTGGCAGGGTGGGTGGTTTGCTTTTTTAAGGAAGTTTCCGTTATCCGATGGAGACAAGCTTTTTTTTTTTCTTTTCGTTTTGTGTGGTGTGTTGTGTTGGGACTCGTTGGGCGGGTTGCTACGGGTACGGGCACGTATCGATAAAGGGTTAACAAAATTGTTTCCTGCCGCACCGGTACGGTAGTCGCCCCCTTTTTGTATGATAGAAGGAGGGCGGAAGGGCGGGCAGGCAGGCGGACGGACTTAGGAGGAGTGAGAAGGGAATTACTAATCTCAGCGATTGCTCAGCACGAGTGAGTAAGTATGATACTGGTAAGCTCTTCCTCCAGCGCACAACGTTACAAAGTGAGCACAACAGTATCATGCCCATGCCAGCCCTGTACTCGTACAGTAGGTAGAAGCACACGTCTGCCAAAACCCAGCCAGTCCGGTCCTGTTCCTGGAGGTTTGCTCTGATCGAATCCCTTATCACTGAGTCAGCCACGCCGCGTAATTCAGCGCCAGGATTCAGCCTGTAAAAAGTGCCGGTTGGTCTCTTGGTTGAGCCTCGCAACTGCTGTACGAGTACGGTACAGTGCAGCCGCATCCGCAATGTTCTCATGCCCTTTCCGAGTGCTGGTACTCCCTGCCTTGGGAACACTTCATTATCATTCTAATAAGACTTTACAATATCTCCAGAGACATGTCCAAAAAAAAAAAAAAAAAAAAGAAGGTTATCCAAAGGGCTCTTGCTGTTCTCCCGTTGCTACAGGTAACTTAATGGGTACAACTTCTGAGGTATCATACAATGAAGCGTACGAGGATTTTACAAATGGGGCTGTACTAGTACTGATAGGGTATTGTACCGGTGCTCTGCGTGTTTGCCCCCCTGCAGCATGAGAGATTTCTTGTACTCGAGTACGTCAGCTTGTGCTGTTACGCCCGGTTCAGAGGAAAGGTGAGCTCGCCGTGATTGCTGCCTGCGAGTTAAGGTGGGGGTTTATGGATTTGGGATGCCGGGGCCGATAGTGGAACTGGGTGCTTCTACCCTACTTGGTATCATGGGTAAGGTGAATACCGTAGAAGTCCTTCCTGCACTACGAGGGAGTTTTTGGCGTGTTGCAGATGGGGGAAGACGGGGTACTCTACAGCTGTACCGCGTCTGGGTGGGGAGATGATGCACTGGATCATGGCGCTAGGGCTGGGTGCCCTATGACAAGGTCAGATTATCACTGCCGGCACTTGCCCCATTGTCGGTTTGGGTATGATATTGAGAGGTAATTATGGACGGTGGGCTGGGTATGTGTTTGTATTTTTTTATCAGGTCTTCCAATTGTTGGAAGGTACAATTTCTGTGCGCAACCGCTAGGCTATGGCATGGGGTCCCGACGGGCACATTTTTCTAATGATCGTTTGTATTACAGTACCGGTATTGTTACACTGTAAACTACAAGCAGGAGGCCTGGTGATTTTTCAATCCATATCCCCAACCTTCACCTCACGCCACCTTCGCGTTCCCGCAAGGCGATACGAGAGAAGCTATTGTGCCACTGCTATGGATTATGTGTGGCTGAACCTACAATTGCGCCTTTCCCGAAAGCATCCTGTTATCGGCAGCCTCTCGCAATCATTTATTCTGGTAGCCATAATGGGCCACTCTGTGGGTGATCTGTGTGCCTTTCCAAGCCCAGCTAGCGGTGGCATATTCATCCAAACGAACCTGGTTGCCCCGTTTATCAATACTGGGTATCGTCTGGTAACTGTGTGTCCTCTTCTTCGCAATCCTCGAGGACACACTCCTCTTCCTTCTCTCTCCCGTCTTCTCTCAGCTTCTTATTTCTTCTTGCCCTCCCAGGATCAACGAAATTCTCCGCCCACTCCGCGACCCTCCTGATCCTCTCTAGTCCAAGATCCTCATCCCCACTCTGCAGATTGACGTTGCCCCACTTTCTTCGCTCTCGTGATCCGAACCGGTTAAGTCTGTAAGCTAGCTTAATGTGCGTGCGGTCTTTCCTTAACGTGGCCCCGTTGACTTTACCATTCCAAACACCCAAAGCCAGGTTTTCAATAAGAATGACATCCTGAAGACGGAGGGAGTCGACCGTCTCTTTGAAGGCCCTGCTGGCTGGGGTAGCGGATGTGAGAGGAAACCAAATGTCGATCTTGAACCCGGCGGCGGTCTCATCCCCCACCAAGAGTGTTTGGAGCATTAAGGGTTTGTGGAACCTCCTGGTCACTATATTCCGGACAGGGGAGATGGAGATTATTCCCACAATTGTAGATATCGACATTGTTTGCGGTTGTATTGAGGTCAAGTACCGAGCATTAGGAAGGCTCCGTAAGTCTGTGAGCATTCCGATAGGCGGCAGTGCTGGAATGCAAGAGTTCGGGGCGGCATCACTGGTGAACGACGCGAAGGAGTCATCCGTGGTAGTGGTGATGGAGGTATTAACCGAGGTCGTAGTTGAAGTATGCACTGGGGAGGATGGAACGTTATGAACAGCAAAGGAACGGGCGAGGTCTTCGTTGCTGGATGGAGCGGGAGAGGAGGATGAATATTCAGTGGATGATGTTTCGTCGCAAGGTCCGGCTAGTGGAATGATTGGTGTGTGCGGATCCGGATTTTGGGAGAGGCCAGTTGGCAGCCGTTTCCTCTTCACCGGGAGTATCCGCCAGGCTGCATGCTCGCTTGTTGCTGAGGGGACTGTGGTCGGCGTGGGGACAACATCACCGCCGCCACCACTAGCTCCACTACAAGTACTACCCCGATCCCGGAAAGCATCCAACAGTTCGGTATCTTTGAGGAGCCTGGGCGATCTCGTACGGAGTATTGCTGAGCAAGCCGGAGCACCGAGGAGTATAATTGTTGCGCCTTGCCCGACCTGGCTGGCAGGTGATGAGGCAGCGGGTGAATAGGCAGTTTGGTAGCTTGATAGTGGCTGTGAGTTGGTAGCCATGGCTGGTGGATGAATAGCGGTTCTCGGGGAGATGCCCTTTTGCGCGAGATACTTGTAAAGGTTAGTTATGCTTGGTGGGTCTGTGAGGCCTACAGACCGCAGCTGTTCGTGCTTGATTGACGCCGTGTTGGTAGGTGGTGATACTCGTACTGCACTGCTGTGCCGTACCTGCTTCAGGAGTCTGGTTGCCCGAGCTACGGCCACATACCGGGATGGGTGAAGCAAGCTAATCCTGATGGATAAAGAATGTGATTGAGGAAAAAGAAAGTATATGGTAAAATTAGGCTGAAGGACTCTTGTAAAGAATCAAAACAATACTCGAGTACTAGCACACGCACAGTCGGTGCGTGTTGTGCAGAGGCGATGTGTAGCGGTGCTCTGCCGGTACCGCTGTAGGGATCGAAGGCACATGAGGAGAATACCGGACTCGAACACTAGTGCTGTACGGTACAGGACTGTGCTCGTGTACCGGTACTCGTACTTGGCACATTGTGTTGTTATGATCCCTTTTATGTGCGACACTTGCCTAGAACCCCACTGGCAACCATCTTCGAGGGCAGACTGAATGTGGGGTAAGATACGGTAAATGCCTTTCCCTCCCACCCTCCCCTCTTCGGCCAACAACAAGAAATAAACAACGATCACCGTTAACTCTCATTGTATCCTATTGTGCCGGTATGATGTATTCGCGTATTAGGAAGGTGGCCCATTCTGAGCTGATTGCTTGCTTAGTTTGAATTGGATGACTGACTGAGGAGGGGTTACTGTAGTTACTGGAGTCCCTTGTGCATCGGTCCCGGCGCGCAGCCGTGTACTGGCACTTTACTGTACAGTACCGTGCCCGAGTACTCATATGGCTTTTGTCTGCAGAAAGGGAATGACGGCCCACCGGTTCCAGCGGTTTGATTCGACATGGAGTGACAGAGATGGAAAGGGGAGTCGGAAGTGGACAAGTTGACAGGCGTTAAGATGCAGGGCGCAGGAGGCCAACAATGATCAATTAGAATAGGGGATACAGACAGAGGAAAAAGGAAAGAAAGCCCAGTCAAGGAAACAGGCCTGGTCGAATTGGTCAAACTGGGTTATTGTCCCCTGCTGCTCCTCCACCCTTGCTCCAGGAGACAGACACAGGATGTTTTCCCGAAAGAAAAAAAAACTTTCCCTATCCGTCAAGTCTCACAGCGCGGGGGTTAAGTGGGCTGCTCTGTTGCTGCAGCAACCGTCCAAGAGCCTCTCACCAATTGTTGCCAGCTCAGTCGTAAACAACAGACAGCGCTATTCATAAAGTTCTATTAGGCGTAGACAATGGGTGCGGGCAGGCGAACAAGAGTACGGTAACCCTCTTCGCTGCCTCGTACATTCTTATCCCCCCCCTCCCCCCTCCTCCATCTGAATCCATCATTCTCTCTCCTTGTTCCTTGCCCAAACCCGTGACTCTCACCTTTCTCGTGCTATTGTTGTGGTTGTCACAATTCTTCCCCCTTTTGCTATTCCTTACTGTTTTTTGTCACTTACTTCTGCTTCTTTCCTCTCTTTCCTTTCTCTCCTCTCTTTTCCTTGCCTTTGTCGACTGTCTCCCGTTGTTGGTCGTTGCAATTACATGTGTTTTTAACTGTTATCGTGCTTCACATTCGGACGCCCCCTTCCTTCCGGATAACCCTACGTCCGCACCCCCAATGACCACCATGACCACTATCACTCCTCAGACGCCGGGCCACAAGCGGTCGGCAACCGCAATAATACGCTCCTTTGTTTCCCCACACAAGTCACCTTCAAAGTCACCATCAAAGTCGCCTCAGAAGTCTTCTCCGGGGTTTTCAGGAAAAAAGTCGTCTTCGTATTTTAGCGGAACTGGGCCTTCAAATCCTTTGAATAGTTATATGGTAACGGGTTCAATGGCCCCACCTCAGCTGCCAGAGTTGTCGTTGGACAATTCCTCGTTCCTGCCACCGTTGGAGCCGCCCAATCCGCCGTTCGCTCAGAAGCCTAGCGGAAAGATGCATAAGAGGTCCCTCTCGTCTCTATCGATTTCGTCGTTTACTTCAAGGAAGGATAAATCGGTTCCTTCCTCACCCACGAGGGGTAGTTTGGATATTCGGGGAGGCACCGTGTTTGACCTAATCAACAATTTCAATAAGGTGGCTGAACAGAGCTCAACCCAGAGTACGGGATGCTTTGGGGGTCAAAAGAAGCCTAACAAAGCCAGAAGCACAATTGACTTTTCAATTCTGAGAATGAATAAGAAGCCTTCCGTTGATATCAAAGGTCCTTCTGGAGATAAGGAAAATCAGAGACCGGCCCCTGAACCTACACCGAGCACATCTAGAAGCCCAGGGCTTACCAACGTCCCCGGGCCGATTGAAGGTCTACACCTTTTCTCGCTGCCGAGAGACCACCCTCATTCTCAAAGCAAGAAACCCCCTCCAGTTCCGTTCAAGGATCGTAGTCCTAGAATTACCCCGTCATCTTCAAATACCTCCCTGCAGCGCAGCCTTCTGCCCGCCGCATTGATCGAGCAGCAACCGCGAGCTTCGTTCTCATCTTCCAACTCTTCTGTCTTCGCCCAACAAGAACGAGCAAGCACGGAGGAATTGGTCAGGAAGTATACTCCAAATGAATATACGCCATCATCTCAGCGCAATTTCTTTGGTCAATGTGAACCCAACCTAGCAAGGAAGCCCGTAAACGGCTCCACCGGAAGTGGTAGTAGTAGCGGAAAGCCTAAGCAGAGACCAAAGAGTGCCTACATTCCTCCTTCGGCCTCGTTGCTATCTGGTGGATTTAGTGTTGCATCCCCAAGAAAGGGGAGCTATGAGCTGCGGCATAGCATGGAGAAGAAGCAGTCGGAAGACGGACGGAGGTCTCCTACTGGGAGTCAGGGTAGCCAGGGAAGCCAAGGCAGTCAAGGGAGTGGAAAGAGTACTGTGAGCAGCCAAGATGCTAGCTTGGATTTGGAAGGAATTGACGTTGCCTTTGAAGCTCTACTTGTAGTTCTCTCGTTACCCATTTTTTTGTTCACTCTCGCTGACGTGTCTGAAATAGGATTCTCGAGGTGTACCGGAAAATCTCCGGGATCGGATGCGAAAGCTGGATATCAGAGTAAAACAAGAATTCATTAGAAAAGAGGCACAAATGGAGAAGACCGCCGAAAGGGCTATAGCAGCACCATCTTCATCTGGTTTATTTGGGAGAAGGCCACAAACTGCGCATGGGGGAAGGCCTGAATCAAGGCCAAAGTCAAAAGAGGGAACCAGGAGTCTCGATGCGCCACCTAGTCCAACCAAGAAGACTAGGCCCCGTAGCCGTACTTTTGGCGCCTCTAAAGACAAGGGTTCGTCTGCTCCTACGTTCTTAGGCTCGCCAAAGAAGCAAAAGAGTTCTGATCTAGGCCCTACCGGCGACAAAAGCCTACGCGTTAAGGGTATTGTATTCCCTCCGGCCTCGACATCTGCCATTCCGGGTAGCGGCTCAACCTCTCCAACCATGGTCCCCACACTTGGTCCTCAAGAATGGGTAGAGTGGCTCCGGGACGCAGCTAGACCTAAAATCAAAGGACACAAGATGTTTGTGGAAGATATTGATGGAAAATGTATTCGGGGTGAGCAGGGAATGAAGGATGTTGAAGTTTCTGTTCTCCACAAGCTCCGTCTCGTACTCCGGAATGAACGCTTGCGATGGGTTGAGAAATTCGTTGAACTTGGTGGCATGCAGGCAGTTTGGGGTGTTCTGGAAAGAGTATTGCGTATTGAGTGGAGGTAATACCCCCCGGCGACTTTTCAGATTGTTCATTAGTTCGAGTACTCACCGTTTTTACGTGATTTAGAGAGGAGCATGAAGATTTATTGCTTCACGAGCTTCTACTCTGTCTTAAGGCGCTCTGCACGGCTTCTTTGGCCCTTGAGAAGCTTCTAGAGATGGAGAACATGGTCTTTCCTCGTTTGATTGAACTTCTTTTTGATGAGGAGAAGAAGGGACCATCGGAATTTACGACCCGCGGGCTCATCATTAGCCTTTTGTTCACACATCTGTCTACCGCACCGCAAGCCCAAAAGCCAGTGCGGACAAAGAGAATTTTGGGATACCTTGCCGATAAGGTTCCTAGTGAGGATCAGCGGCCAGTTGAATTCATTGAGGTTGCTCATACGAGACGGCCTTACAAAAGATGGTGCAAAGAGCTTTCCAATATCACGAAGGAGGTCTTCTGGATATTCCTTCATGGTGCCAATGTCATTGCGTTGCCGGTGTTATCGCCAAACTACAGTCAGGGAGGGGGTTATACATATTGCGCAAACTATTTCCCTGCAGAACGCCCACCGGTCCCCGCTGCCCCTTACGTTGGCGGTGTTGAATGGGAGGCTACCAACTACCTTGCAAACCATATGGATTTGCTTAATGGGTGTATTGCGAGCCTGGAGGCTCGTGAGGAGCGAAACAATCTTCGCTTAGACCTTAGGAACTCTGGGTGGGAGAAACTTATGGGGGGAAGTTTGAGGACATGTAAGGAGCGGCTACACACTGCTCTTCATGAAGGGCTCAAGACTTGGGTAGCCGCAGCCGTTGCAGACGAGTGGGAAATCACAGATGTTAGATTTGGTCCTAGGATCGAGCAGTATAGTCGGGATGCAGGAAAAGACGCTAAGAAGGAGAAACGCAAGAAGAAGGAGCAACAGCGTGAACAAGAGGAGCTCAAGCTTCAACTTCCCAAGTTGGATTTTGCCAATGGTGGTGTTGCAGCTGGTGGAAAATCGAGAAATGATGGCACGGATGGAGGATGGCTATACTGATTAGGGATCCGGCTACGCCCTGGCCTGAGTTGAATACTAGGAACTAGGATGTGTCTGTTAGTTTTTTTTTTTTTTTTTTTTTTTTGCTTGATGATGACGGCGACGATTAGACATGACAAACCCTTCTCTCTTTTGTCTCTTGTATTTGTTTTTCTGAGGGGCATCTGGGATGGGGATGATTGACGATCGGCATCTTCTAACGATACGATAAGAGAGACGGAAAAAAAAGGGGGGGGGGGGGCGGGAATATCGCTAACAACTTATTGGAGCATTGGGTCATTACAGATTTTTACGGCGGATGGTGTCTTGCTTAGTTTCCTTGCTTACTACCTTTTCTACTCCTATTCCTCAAACACACCGACTGTCATTCTGGTTCTCTCCTTACGCGGCATCCTGTTTTATATACATATCTGTTTTGAGTGTTTTGTTCAGGGGTCTGTTGGGCGTTTTTATTTCTCTTCTTCGCCATATCATAACGCTGTGAAATCCTCTCTTCCTCTTCCTCTTTTCTTTTTGTTCTCCAAACTTCTACCATTCATTGTTTATACTTTCTATACCCATCACTTTTTCATATTTGGAGTTGAGCGAAATGACTTGGCCCGGCCGACTTCGTTACACATTTTCTTGAAGGATGAAGGCAGGACGGGGGGAGGAGGAAGGTACGATATTAAGGAAGGTGGGATTGTGATACGGTTGCTTGAGGGCGGTTTTTGTTTGTTTATGAAGTCATGATCAAATTTTCCTTACTCCCTTTCAGGCTGTTTTCCCCTTTCTTCAACTTTTTGCATGTTTGTTTTCAGACAAGTTAGAGTCGAGGATATTATTCGTCCGTAGTGTCTACTCTTGAGCTGGATTTGGCTTTGAGTCGACTGCTTAACTAGTTTAAATATAGTTACGAGTACTCTTTTAATTCGTTGAGCGTGTGGAATTAGAGACCGGGTCATTGTGTCCAATGTGGGGGGTTGAAGCATACGTCGAAGGTATAGCACCCGTTCACTTGAGCAATTAGAATCTGTACAGTGCAGTGAAGGGTACACAACACAACACTGGTTGGCATGTAGAAGCCACCGAGTGACAAATCATGAATCTGTATTGAGCGGAGTGTTAGTAGATCCTTACCATAAACCTATTGAATTGAACCTACCCCCACAAACCAATCTGCACAGCACAATTCAACCGTCAGAAAATAGTGGAAGTAGTCTTCAAGCCTTGGCATATTCAAGCAAATGTTATAAAAGAGGTCTTTGAGGCTGCTTCCTTTCTTCATTCATTCTTCTATCAACACACAATACATAATATAACACAATACATTTATCACAACATAACAGAACATTTATTACTACAAGCTACCTCTAATGTTCTTTTTTAAATCTAGCTCAGAGGTACTTTTTTTTTCTTCAATCTTATGTTTTTATACCTCTCTTCTTATACTAATAATATATAATAGTATTTTGTCATGGCCACCCGGCCATGAGGGAGGAATAGGCATTGGGTTTCTGGTTGCATACATTCAAGTTGGTTGTGGTTTGCTTGGTTGCACAGTAGGAGTTCAAGTTTCTTTGTATCATGATTGGGGGATGTCGTCACGCAAAGGAATTGGGTAGAACCAGATAGAAGGATCATGGCTGTGCACGATGCCAAGGGTTTTCTTTTGTATTAGTGATCATGGAGGATTTTCTTAATACATAATGAGGTGTGCCCCTTTATATTTTACTTTCTTCATGCAATCTGGTAATCTCCTTCAGATACCTTTTCTTATATGTTAGGGAAATACCTTATCCACTACCGTACTATTTCATGATATTCTTTCTTTGGCCTGACTGGGGTCAAAGTTTCTTCTCATCACTTCCATCATAGGGTCATTGCCTCCTCTTATTCCACTCCCCTCTACCCAGCCTGACGGGGCTTCGCAGAATCGCTTATCACCAATATTTCGGCCTCAAGGCCCCCCCTTGCTTTAACGACCACACAGTGGCACCACTACAAGTCTACTACGATACTCAAGGGATGACTTTAAAACCCTCAATAGGGCTTTTATGAGTATGTTTGATGAGTTCTTTGAATTACAAGAGTTCGAAGCACTGAACACATTTGGAAAATCATTTCCTATCATAATCTACATGATGCAAATACTGTACGAAGACTACAGGAAGGCAACTGATGGGCTAACCAAGCACATCACTGCCCTTACTAACAAACTAGATGCTCTTTGCACCTCCACACTATCTTAGCCTGCTCCTACTACTGTTCCACTGGCACCCTCGACCACCGACACTATAGAGCAGCCCTCTGTTCCTCTCCTACCTCCTACCATTCTCCATACCCAACCTCCTGGTCCCGCAATTCCCCCTTCTTGGGCTACTGTTGCTAGGAGGACAAGGAAGCCTTCTCAAAAACCCACAAAGCCTGGCCTCAAGCCAGCCAAACCCTCCTCTACCTTGGCTAAGCCCCTTACCAAAAAGAAAAAGAGTCTTACTATATGTAAGCATTGGCTCATTATTAAACGAGATGCTGCCCCCCTTACTACTACTGCTGTACAGCTATGTGACAGCATCAACCAGGCCTTGGCCTCTACTCTCATTTAGTCTATCTTCTTTTAGGATAGGCATGTTACTCTTACCACTATGGACATGGTTAGAGCCACAATGGTCAACAGCAAAGTTGGCACCTTGTTGCACCTCATTTCTGGCGCCTCCTCGAGTCTACCATCTACCTCGACACTCCTGCCACTTAGCTTCTGGTACATGGTATTGCTACCTCTACTTCTCTGGCTTCTCTTATCCAGGAACTCACTACATTCAACTCTGACTTGTCTCTTACTGAGCAGCCAAGGTGGCTTACCTCCGATTTAGTACATATCAGCAAACTTGTCTCAATAGTTATTATTTCGATCACGGGACCTAAGGCTTTCTCTTTCATTACCAAACGCCTCTCTGCCATCTCCAACACATACCGTACTGAATGCCATTTACGCTTCAACAAATACACTCAGTATGCCAACTGTTACAAGTTTGGCCACCACAGCATCAAATGCATCCTGCCAGCTCGCTGCCACTGGTGTCTCCTCCCTCACCCTACTGGAGATCACTCCTGCTCTACCACTACTTGCTATCTTCATGGCCATCCTTGCAGCCATGCTACACTTAGGTGTGTGAACTGTGATGGCCTGCATGAATCCCACTCAGCTGTTTGCCCTTCCTGCCCCCATCCAGCTACTCAAGAGTTTGAGACTTTGGAGGAACATAAAGAAGAGATAGATATGGACAACTCTACATAGATTGGGACACCGATGATGATAACACCAACTCCTGGAGTCACTTAGGACGGCTATTATGGGAAGGGATCTAGGAAACTAGTTGATGAGGGAGGTATCATGACTCTTCTTTACCCTGCCATCTGAATGCTTGCTTGGATTGCTGGTGGGTTTTGGGAGGGTGATTTATTTTGTTTATGATTGCACCTTTGGGTATAGGTTACAAGGCCAGAGCAGTGCTACCAGTGGTAGTGTTTTATTTGATTGTGTTGGGATTCCCGTGGCCTGGCTAGGTGGTGTGGGTGGGTACTGGACTGGTAATAAACTTGTACTTTAGCTTTTCGTATTGGCTTGCTCATGGGAGGCGGCTAATAGTTTGGGTTTGGAGGTTGGGTATCTTGTATTTAGTTGCCAGTTTTTGTGGGGGTAGCTGGGCCCCAGTCTCATTGGTGGATCCCAACTGGTGTTAGGCTGCTGTCGGGATGGCACTTAATCATATGCCAGATTGGCACCACAGGTATAAATAAACTTTTATTAAATTCGGATACCTGTACTTAGGAATTATACCTCTCTTCTGCTTTGCGTCCTCTTGAATCCATGAACCCTGACCGTAAACCCCTGAACCCTGAACTCCTGAACCCCATACAACTTGACTCAGTTGTACTCCTGTACCCAGACCTCGACTTCAAATGCCTGCCTGCTCTGATTGTAGTGTGCCTTGGACTACCTGACCCTCAGACCCTGTCCATTAAATATCTATAGTTGAATACTGCATTTGATGCTGATTGAAACATTGGCTCAAAGATGCAATGTTCAAGTCTGCCAGTGAGTTCTCACTTCTTTCTTTCTTCTTTCTCAACAAATAGTATCTAAGTTCCACTATTGATATTATTTGCTTTGTTAACTCTTATTCTTTATCTATTAATAAATAAGTAAGTATACCTTCTTTTTTTTGTTCTTTTTAATGAGAGTAATATAGATTAAAATGATATAGTTGGTAGTCTATTCTCATATCTACCTATACAGCTTTTATTCTTTCAATTGAAGCTGAAAAATAAGTACATTTGAAGTGCAAAAAAATGCACTTCACAATTATCTGGTACTGTTAGAAAATTATTAAGCCTACTTGTTAGTATCACTAAGTATTGACTTACTCTTTTATTACTACTGGAAGTGTTTCGTTCTCTGAATCATGTATAGTGCCTATGTCGTTAGGGTGCTGTGCTAGTATTTCTTATATATTAAGATACCATAATGGTTTCGGTTCTGGTACTCCAATGTTTAGTAACATCAGTATTACCTCTCAGTACTACCTAAAATGTCTCTAACAATATGCATTTTTCCGGTTATATTGCCAGAGTGTAATGCAGGAATTGGATCCATGTAATTGACTTGATGGTTAAATTCGGGATAAAAATAAAAATGAGGAAGCTTCTGGAACCTCCGACAGGCTGCTTGGTATATCTTTTACATTCATCCTAATTTGTCCTGCCATGATTATTGATTGATTAACGAGTCACTTTTAGAGGAGGGTGTTCAACAGAGTCGTCATTGCGCGTGTCACGGTCGTAGGCATGCTGTCCAGGTAGCGAACCGTTATTACCCGCACTGCAAATTACCCCCCTCCCCCCGCGCTGTTGGGAACCCTGGCTCATATGACGGCGGGGGTTAGAGCCGGACACACCCTCTCCTCGTGATAGTCACCGAACTCCTTCACACACCGCCTGGAGGGTATTGCACGTACAGCACGTACTAATCCTGACATATCCCGTAGTAGCCATCATTCTGACTCAATTAATTTGTCTATACTCTGCACATGGGCAGACTCGGAAGGCATTGCTCCATTGTCCACCCGCTGGCCATTCCCTTGGTTCCGGGAATTAACTCGGTTCCGATATTAAAGACTCCAGATAATCGTGACCCCTGGAGGGAAGATCTGTAAACCCATCGTGTTCGCACCCCACCTGCCCCCACCCTTCCGCGGCCGAAGCTACTGGCGGAGCAGAGGGGAGGAAGCGGGAAAGAAGAGGGAGGGGGAAAGAGACTTGACATTGCTGCTAGAATATAAAAATTCGTCTTGATACTACAGGGTAGTAGGAAGTTGTGGGAGCGGTGATAGCTAAGCTAGGATACCTCTTCATAATAAGTAAATGGGGCTTTAATCAATAGAAATATAGTACCGCGTAGTAGTGTCAAAGTGCACCGCACAATATACTCGTACTACCCCGGGGGGAAAGCCCGATACTCACGAAATCACGTTCCTCCATTCGGAACCCCCACTCCATCCCCGTCCGTCGGTAGCTATTAGAGTGTGGGAAGAGAAAGAAGCCAGGAATGTAAATGCCGAATAGCCCCAAAATACCACACCACTCACATACCAACCACACAATCCACCAGCGGTAGAAACACACCGTTCTCTCTCCTTAGGAGTGTTGCCCGGGGGCACGATTGTCGCTCGCACGTGTTTGGAAGACACCGGGTACTGGTAAAGTGCAGGCGTTTCTCTATAGACCGAGTATGTTTTGCACCCCAGACTGGGATATGGATATGGATATTTAACGTTGTGCTACCGCGCACTGTACAAGTATTGTGCTTGTACTTACCGTACCTTCCGGCTCTTAGCCTTCCCTGCCCAACCGAAAACCCCTCCCATATCCCCTTGTGATATCCAATTGAGAAACGGGCCGTCATGGAGAATCACTCGTGAACGGCGCCCGTGACCAGCAGGGTGCATGCCAATTCCAACATCCCTGTTATCCTTCACCGCCAATAGAGGTTCCGGGGAGGGTTTATTTGAACGGCTGGGGTTTGGTGTACTCGAGTACCCTGCAATATCCATTCCATGGGTTGTGCAGACTCATGAAACCAGAAATATTGATACGGGAGGGTGAGTGAAACGATCGAAAATGATGGTGGACCATATCGGGCAGCTAATAGAGTGCTATGAGGGCCCCACTCTTACTTCCCATTCTTGCCTCTTTCTCTCTCGTTGGTGTGGTGGCTAGTGACCAAAGATGAAGTTGACCCATACCGTACGGTACACGTACTACAGAGGGGGGTACGGTATTGAAAGCTAGTAGCGAACGTTTGTTTGGAGATATGCACAACACAAGGATGAGGTTATTGCGATGGGGGGTAGACTTGCAGTAGCGCGGGTGTTCGCTCAATTTTATTATTTCTATTTTCTCCTTTACGGATATCTCTATCCACCCTCGGCGTCTACTAAGTTAGTGGTTTGTGATGTATCTATTAGGGGCGCCGGTAGTCTACCTGTACTATACAAATATCAAGTTAGATACTGACGAGCGATCTACAGCAGTGAACTAACCTGTCGTATTCATTGATCCTTGTCCGATAACTAACTTAACCCACGATAGTTACTGCAGCCACTTTTCGAAATACCGGTGCGCAAGCGCTGCAACAAGGCCTGCCGGCACAGTCCCCCCCCCCCCCCCTCCACCCCCTCCTTTCCCCGCAAAACCCAAATGAGACGACAGCGGCGATGGCAACTCTAGAATAAATGCGCCTTTAATTTAACCATCGTTGTGTGGATGGGGGGGGACCAAACTGAATCGTTCTGCTCATACACCACCGGTACAACACAAAAACTTGCATACGGTACCAGTACCCGGATAAGTAAAGCATGATTGCCAAAGCAACATGGGCACACAACTCTCCGTCGTAGCGCTCGAGGGGGCCGCCATGCATGATACCACAGTTCTGCATACCGGTATTCCATAACATGACGTACCAGTATGCACACTCCCCTCCCCCCTACGATGCACCAACACCGTACAATATCCACATGAGAGCCCCTCTTATCTTGCCAAGGTTCCAGAAATACCGTATCATGTTGGGCTAGTTAATTCAACACTACCGGGACTCGGAGATGGTAGTACTCGAGTACAGTACTCTACTCGAGCACTCTGCACCCATAGACTACTCAACCTGTTACTGTATCATAGAGCTATCAATTTTGACTAAAGAAAAAGAAAAAAAGGTCGCCAGGGTCGGACCCTGGCAATTTCCCCACCCAACCCACTTTTTTCACTTTTATTTTAAACCCCCTTCTCTTCTGGCGCGGACGTCAACCCCTACTTTACTCGAGCACGGTGCTCTTACCTGTACGAGTGCAAATACAGTACCGGTGGTTAAAGTATCATAAGGTAGAGAACAAATCCAAGCCGGCCCAAAGAATTGGCGAGCTCGAGAAGAAAACAAATACAAGTAGACTATTAACACAATAAGACACCCCCCACACAGACAGACACACCTGCTCGTGGTTTTTCCAACATTCATAAAAAAAATCGACCGGAGAATCAAGGTGCGATAAGGCAGTCAGTACAGCGCTCGAATACAGTAGTTTCCGCAATTCCGATATCATCATAGTGCCGCTCACGAACGTTGGGACCGTACGATAAACCTCGGGCACAGTACGATATCATACAAAAAAGAAGCAAGACAGACCTCAAGACCTGTTACCGCAATCCCATAACATCGTGACGCCCCAACCTAGAATGCGGAACCGCTCCCACCCTCGGTCTTGCATGGTACTGCATTACTAATAGCTCTCCACTCCGGACCTGGCGGAACTGGTATCACAGGATCAGTAGCATTTGTAGTGATCCTGTAGGTTTGCTCCACACTTACTACTTACTGAGTCTCTCTGGTACCCGAACCTCCGTCCGTGGACCTAAACGGTTTCTCCTATACCCAAATGCTGAATGCCACTGAGGCTCTGACTACTCCGATGCCAGCGTATATATCTTAAACTACTGGACCCAATAGGTTCCTATTACAAGTCACTCTTTTAAACCATAATTATAGTAGCTAGGTTAGCTATTATGAACTGGTGGATTGTATCTCCATTTACTTTCTTCTAGCAGCTCTGAACTTGAATGTTGAAATTGGGCTTTCAGATATGTCCTTGCTACGTCTTAGAGTATGACATTGCTGGTCATTCTCCCTTAGTGTCGGCTTGCTGGTAGTTCCTGAGTTTAACTTGTCCCGCTTGGGTTTTTCCTTATATCATCATTACTCAATCTGTCCTGCAGATATGAAATGGTGTTCTCATCTACTTCTCTTGCCTTCTATGTTGTTTTCTTTTCTTCTTCTCCGCTGCTAATATATGTTGCTGCTTTACAGCATAAATAGCGGGTCCTCTCCCGGACCTGGTGTAGAATTCTCTTTGGTAATAACAATCTGAACTTCCCACTCTCATCTGCCTCCGGTATATGCCTTGATCGTTGCACCTATTTTCAACATTGAAAACTTACTTTTATGTTTTTACTATACTTATACTTTTCTCAGTAATACTAGTTTTTAGCTTTTAAAAGTTTTATTTTCTGTTAGCCTTACTATGCTTTTATTCTTCAACCTTGTAAATGCAATTACTTATATATTAACTTATTACTTACAGATTCTATCAAGCATATATAAATTTTCTCTAATCAGAAGATATTATATCATAATAATATTATTATCATATATATTAATCTTCTATTATTATATAATACCGCATTTTCTAGTTAAATCCGAAATCGCACTTATATTAAGATGGGTAAGGGTAGAAAGTTTGCCACATGGTATTTCCAGTAGTAGCCCAAACTAGTATTAGCTTCCTGCTGCAAAATTGACATCAAGTGTGGTCAGAGATGACGAAGCCCATCATGCCCGAAACCAAACAACAAAATGAATATCAGCCAACTTCTGAATCCAAGTGATGTGGTGGAACCAGTACCAGAATCGGTGTCTGCTGCAGAGAGTTCATTGCCACCGGTTGACCTACCTGATATAGTTATCAACAAGGTAAGTAGGGATTTATAGAAAGCAAGATAGCAAGGAGTTGATACTAATAAATGTTCTTTGAGATTAGATGATATGCAACTGGCCTGGTCCTCAACTGAAAGCAATCGTGGACAGAAATGTAGCAAGTTTTGGACAGCCAAGGATGCAGGTTCAGCGCTCATATACAAGAGAGTTTAAAATTATAGTATTGCGTTGGTGGATGCAGGCCAAGATAGAATTAAAGGTAGGGGAACGAAATCCAGGAGTCCTTCGGCATCCATTTTTGCGAGAGGTCTCCGAACGGTATATGGTACCAGTAACAACCCTACACGATTGACGTGTAAATCATAATAAAATAATTAAGAGTAGAAAGGGAGAAAGACAAAATAGAAATAATAGTGGATACTACCAGTGGCTGGTAATGGAGGACAAATTATATGAGAGATATAGAAAAAGACAAGATGACAGAAAAACAGTTTGGTGAAGTTGGTTTCAACGACAAGCACGAGAGGCTTTTCAAGAAGCATATCCAGATCATGACTCTGCTGAGTTTACATTCTCAACCGGTTGGTTTTCTGGCTTTCTAACGAGGAGGTCAATTATATTACGGTTTACAACAAACAAGTCTCAAAAGATTCCAGCAGACTACCTAGAGCCTATTCTGAATTGGCTACGATTCAATCAACAAAACTCACAGGTTAGGCCTGGAACTAGTGACCAGGTCCAAACAGTTGGAAGATATATTTCTGAAGCTATTGTAAATATGGATGAAACACCATTACCATTTGAGTTTTTAGATAGTCAGACATATGCAGATAAAGGAAGTCATTCTATACAAGTCAAAGCAAGCAATAGTGGTTGGGATAAGAGGCAAGCAACAATTGTTCTTGCTCTCTTTGGGCATAGTATACAGAAGATTTAACCTTTAATAATCTTTAAAGGCAAGGAAACCTATGATGGGTCACGGAGTTCACAATATCACCAAAACAAACGAGCAGCGGAGATGCAGCGATATGATACTTGCGTTTTAATTCAATGGAATAAAACTGCTTATGCAAACTCAGAGCTATTGACTCAATGGATCGAGAGACATCTTGTTCCCTTCCTTCCACCTGGACCACGGTTGCTAGTCCTGGATGTTGCTAAATTTCACTCCACCGATCAAGTACTTAATACTTTATGGTCTCACAATATCATACCCTCACTTGTTTCTGCTGGTTGCACATCACTTGGTCAGCCATTAGATGTTGCTGGAAACAAATCTTTCAAGGAAATTCTACAAAACATACTTTATCGGCTCTTAGATGACTATGAAGAAAGATATCAACAGAGTCTATGAGAAATCCCAAGAGCAAATAAAAGTGCAATTGCAGAACGACGCATACTGGTGACCCAAGCAGTTGGTAAAGCTTGGGACATATTCAATACCAGATATGCAGATCTCGTACAGTCTACTTTTCGAAAATTGGGACTCACCTTACCCATTGATGGGTCCTGCGATACCGAGTTAGTGATTAAGGGAATTGACTCCGCTCTCCTACAAATTGGAGATTGGCAACGAGTTGAAGAAATCGGTGAAGAAAACCAAACCAGACGAGGAAGAGGAGGAGGAGGCCGAGAAGGAACAGGAAGAAGGATAGAAGGGGAGATAGGAGGGGCGACAGGCGGGGGGATAGCAGCAGGAACAGGAGCAGGACCAGGAGAGAGGATAGGAGGATGGGCTGGAGGAGGGATAGGAGGGGTGACAGGAGGGGGAACAGGAGGGGGAATAGAAGGAGAGACAGTATGGGTGACAGGAGGGAAAACAGGAAGAGGGACAGGAGGGGGGACAGGAGGGGGGACAGGAGGGAGGATAGGAAGATAGACAGGAGGAGGAATAGGAGGAGGGACTCGGACAGGAG
>LN890948.1:723253-787355 GCA_900010015.1 Tuber aestivum
TGTTCATAATATTATTATATATAAAATCAATTGTATAGCTATACTCCATCAATTTCTATTTTTTTTCTTTTTACTGTAATCCTATATAGACTTCTTATTAGATTTTTTTTACTTTTTCTCCTCCTCCTCCTCCTCTTCCAGTAATATAGATTTATTACTAGAATCTTAAACTAATTAGTACTAATTACTAAATATATTAGCTTTTAGAGCTAAGCTGGATAAAAGAATATGAATACTAGTATTTTCTAATATAACAAAATATGAAGTTTATAGCTAATAGTATATAATCAGATTTTCAATATACTTTAGTAGAACTTACAGCTTCTCTGCAAACTTCTTTTTTATAGGTCCTGTCTTTTTTTAAAAAAATTAATAATTAGCAGTAACTTGAAAGAAACAAGTAACTAACTATGATTTATAAAAAATGCTAAGTACTTACTTACTACAATGATCGGACATCTTCTGGCAGTAAAATCTTTTTATTTCTTATACTATACTTACATACCATCTTGTATTTGTCAACTATTATATTGTTCAACTAACTCTTATTCATATATGTAGCTAACTAATATAAATTAACTAATAGTAAAGACAAGAGTATTATATATCAACTACAAATAATGAAAGTACAAACAAACTACAAGTCAAGTTTTCTAGTCCCTATATAAGCTTTTCCTACTAGTAAATAAATAAGCTAATAAAGAGAAAAAGGGTAAACTTTACTATCTATTTATTTGCCTCTGTTATGCTTCTCTACTTTCTGTCACCATACTTCTACAAGTATTTAAACTCTCCACATCCTCCATTATCAAAGTACTTTCCTAGTACTAAGCTACTTTATTAAAAGAATACCAAAGTATATACCCTGACTAAGAGACAATCAAACAAGCTCCAATAAAACTAATTGTTATACAAACAGAGAAATAATAACCTTCTATCATTTCTCTTACTTATATGCTTACTCTTCTTCTCTTAATAATCCTGATAGTAATAAGAGAAACAAATAAACATAATACTTTTACTCAAAATCTTTGCTTCTCATTAGTACTCTTTTATACTTCTTAGTAAACCTTCCATAATCTATAGACATACCTGATACCCAAGTACAAGGCTGGCAACAAAAATCACCGGTAGCAATCATAAATCGAACAAATAAATAATCAACTATTTCAACACAACAATAATTGTTCAACAAGAGAAGCAGTAGGAAAATTTTTAAAAATAAACCATATTAGAGAAGATGAATAGGAACAAAAAAAGCATTAAAACTCCGTTTGCATCCCGTTTGGTTCCTTGACCTGCATAAGCCTTACAGGCATACTATCTATATATCGGTTCCATACAGATGGCTGTAAATGATTCCACTCTTCCTGAATAGCCTTTTTCAAATCATGGATATTTTTAGAAAAGGTATCCTGTGCCTTGATCCTCTGCTTGAGGATCTGTCAGACATTTTCAATGGGATTGAGGTTGGGTAAAGAGGGTGGTTGATGGTGAAGGAGAATATATACCAAGAGTGTTTTTAGTCTCTCTCAACATTCCACTTGTTCCATGGATCAGGGCTTGGTCTTCGATATACAGACTGTCACGACAACCCAGGGATGGAGACAGAATATGCATGGAGGTTCAGTTACATTTATTGGTTAGGGTTTCCTGGTTGCTAGGCGAAGGATTCCTTTTGTACTTTGATGGGTATACGTTGCCGCACAACTGAACTTAATGGAACATGATGGAGATATTGTGGCTGCGTAGGATGCCAAGGGTTTTCTTTTGTATTAGTGATCAGGAAGGATTATCTTCTATATAAGGGGGTGTACCCCCTTATATTTTATGTTCTTTACGCAATCTGGTAATCTCCTTTAGACACCTATACCTAGGAATTACACTCTCTACTATTTGGTGTCCTCTTGAACTCCTAAACCCTAACCCTGAACCTCTGAACCCCGAACCTCGTACAACTTGCTTCAGTTGTACCCCCGTACCTAGACCTCGTCTCCAGATTCCTACCTGTCCTGATCATAGTGTGCCTTGAGCTACCCGACCCTCAGACCCTGTCCATTACGCTGACCCTCCATAGAAGCCTCATACTCCAGGAGGTTCATGAAAGCCGGAGCAACAACAGGTTCAAGGACCTGGTATAAATAGTCTTTAGCAATCACTCTCTTTAGACCTGTACTCTCAAAGTAGATGAGAAAAGACTTCTAGTTATAACTAATAGCCCCTCATACTATAAAGGATCCTTGCCCACTATGGAAACTGTGCTGCGTGCAGTGATCATAGTAGCACTCAGTTGAAAGTCGAGTTACCCGAACACTTCCTCTCTGAGACATGTCAAAAATGCATTCGTCAGAAAACATATATTTTCACCACCACTCAATTGGCTTATGAATATGTTCATAAGCATAATCTTTACGCTTCAGTTGATTCTTCTGATTGATAAAGCACTTTTTACAAGCCTTGCAGCAAGAGTAACTCTTCTCTTGCAAAGCTTGCTTGATAGTGGTCGCAGAGGCACTTAACCCCACCTGCTATCCTAACTTGTGCCAGCAGAGTCGTCGCCCCTCCCTGCCGGTTTGGAGACGAAAGATTAGACATCGGATATTATGCTCAGAAAGACACCAGGGGCATCCTGGATGGTAGTTTTGGCAGCAAGGCTGCTTTGACTTCTTCCAAATCGCTTATAGTTTATTGTCAAACTCCGGTCTCTCAGGAAATTTGAGACTGGGATAATCCAGTGTCCATTAAAGTAAGAACTCTGGTTTGCATTAGAGTATGCCATTCATCCCAAGGATCATTTCGTGGTTGGGTAGTCATCATTTTCATCGGTGGAGGAGTGATGCTATTGTGGTTGCGATGCAAGATTTCTACCAGTGATTTTTGTCACCAGTCTCATATCTTTCTAAAAACCAAAAAACTATATCCTAAGTGTATTTCTCATAACTAATGAAAAAATGGAATAGCATGTAAATTGGAAAACAACTATGTAAATAAACAAACAGGTAAACAAATGAATAAGTAACAGGAGGAGGAAGGAAGATGGGGTAGAGGCAAGGGTAGGATGAGGTAAGTATATCAAGCAGCATCTCAGGATTTACAATATCTTTTTCTTTACTCTGGTATAGAATCCATCCGCTGGTACAACTTCTATGATAGGCTGTACCTTGGTTCTTCCAGTATACTTTGGAGGTATTTCCATATTGGTATTTGGTTTCAACTTCCTTCTGTTTTTTTGTGTTTTTGTTTTCTCTCTTTTGAAGTGTAGTGTCTACACTTCTCCCACCACTCTATATCTACTTATCTATTGCTTCTATTTACTTTCTTTTATTTTTTTTCCTTTCCATCCACCCCATTCTTATCATGATGTTTTGATAAGTTGAAGTCAAAATCATGGGCTAATGTACTTGTCCCATGCGTTCAGTCACTCATGTTCCGCAGATCTGTGCATGCCCCATCCTATTTCGACCTCTTAGCGCGATGCCCCATTATTTCTGTTTTTCCGGTATCGTAGTAGACCTTCAAACCAAACAGGTTTTGTGGAGACGATTGGTGCAAAATTGGTGCCCACCATTTCGACTTACAATATTAAACCGTTAAAAAAAAAACGGAAAGGTTCCCTGTAGCTCCCCTTTTTCTTTTCTTTTCTTTTTTTTGCCAAACAGGTGCAGGCGCTTAGAGCTTAGGAGGTGTGCGGCAGACTCTGTCCTGAGATGGCCGTGAGTTCTGCAGACGTGTTACACTGGTTATGCTGCCAAGAATATCTTCTTAATCCTACCTTTAACATACTTTAACACTTCTAAACATAGCAAACATCGCCCAGTAAACCCCCCCCCGCGCTCTTGGATCAAAATGTGAGAACACACGGGCATCTCAATACAGTCTGCTAAATACCCCTTTAGTCTTCCGGAACTATAATTAATAATAATAATGATAATTTGCTGCTATATCAGAACTTTTGCAAAGCCCACAATATGACAATTCATGTCCGGGGACGATGTCATGCGCCTCCGGCAGGCAGACATACATTATGATAAGCTACTGTACTGGATCGTACTCGAGAACTAGTATGGATGTATGTACTCGAATGAGTGTAAATCTGTATGCATGCACCCCATGTTATGGTAAATTCCGCTCTTGTCTATTTCCTTCCTTCCTTCCCTTTCCCCCTTCTCGTTTCCTCATCGGTTGCGCCAATCGCTATCCCATATTATATACAAGTACAACACGGTACCATGATACAGTGAATGCGTGTTTCGTTTACCTTGTGCTGTACGGTACTCGTACTGTACTGTGTAAAAAGATAGGAATACAAGGTAACCCACTGCAACAACGGACCATCAAGAAAAAATTAGGAGATCAGACATCACGGATCCCGCTCCCTACGGTGCGAATCATCCCGCCAGACCGAAGCACCACTTACTATTGTACAGTACCGTACTCGCCCACCTACCGTATGATATGACAAGACCTACGAGTAGACGTACGGTAGTCTAGCTTATGTACGTGTGTATGATAGGATAGAAGCAAGAGAATCAGTTCATCCGATCTTTTTTTTTTTTCAACCGCCTCGCCCCACCCACCACCTTCCAACTAGCTGGACGAACACATCCCAATCGTGCTTTCCTTATCCAATTCGGGCCTTTACTAGTGTCCTATGTGCAGTTAGGCCGGCTGGAGCGCAGAAAAAAAAAAGCCACTACCGTGGGTTTTGGCGAATGCTTGTCGGAGGCGGTCCGGGATCGGATGAATGCGGGTGAGCATGTTAGTAATTTGCTGCCAAAAGGATACCATACCGGTACTCGTACAGTGCTAGCAGTTACTCGAGTATTATGGACTTGCTATGACAATTTGGCTCCCGCCAAGCGTTGTGTCTCAGAGAAGGTTAGATCGAATTGAATCGATTTA
Organism: Tuber aestivum; assembly: GCA_900010015.1. Taxonomy (NCBI): domain Eukaryota; kingdom Fungi; phylum Ascomycota; class Pezizomycetes; order Pezizales; family Tuberaceae; genus Tuber; species Tuber aestivum. The sequence continues at coordinate 728,156 of LN890948.1, forward strand.
TCATACCGTGATTACTTGGGTAGTGTAGACGGACGCTGTGGTCTGACACCGGCACAGCAGGTTGTGGTAAGCTACCAGTGTGATAGCACGGTATCGTAGATTCCCAAGGCATCGTGGGGAGGAAGGGAAATAGCTTGATTTCGATCTTTAAGAGTCCATCCCATTCCCCATTCCCCGTTATGGTGGGAAGGGCGCGGGCGCTTGTGGATAAGCGTGGTGGAAAGAAACGATGGATTGTAGAAGCCCAGATCTGTCGCATCGGTGTCCATTCTTCTCCGGCAGCAACGAATCGGGGGTTCGGAAAGGCTGCTGGGAGTTTTGAGTATCAAAACACCTTGGGGACCGATTTGTGCAATTGTGATACTAGTACCGAAGCTAAATTTTCAACTCGTGGCTTGATTTTCTTTTTCTTTCCAATTTTTTTCGCCCTCGCCCTGGTGGGGTAACTGGGCTACGAAGCTGAGGTGAACCCGGATGTTCCGGTTTCCGTGCGAGCACGATGGCTTGCCTGTTTTTCATGTCATCCGGCGAGCGATTGAGACCCCGAAAGTGGGCCCGGGGTTCACTGTGTACTCGTAAGGTAGTGTGCCGGCAAATTTCCATCATTCCTTTCCAGCCTACTGCTTATCCACGCGTGCCGGCATTCGAAACCGCACCGCGAATAAATCAATGCAGCAATGCGCAATACTTTACCGTAACCATACAGGTGACAGTGCCAGCCTCAGTGGACCGTACCTGAATGAATGAATGGGAACGAACGAATGAGAAAAGAAAAGAAAAAACGGTTGATTCTCCTTCACAATCGACGACCAGGATAATTCCCCCATCCAACAAGCAAGCCTATGAGAAGGTGCTGACCAGAGTGGGGGGGGTAGGGATGTGGGTTCTTCCGCTTCAATTTTTTTTTCACTTTTCACTTTGCTTTTTCCGGCCAAGACTGCTCACCCACCACAAACCGCAAACCATTCGCCCTCGTGGGGCGGGTGGAGGAGAATGAGGAAGGAAGAAGAAGCAGAAGAGGCAGAGGGCTGCGTTGCGTCAAGATTTCCCCACATTGTTACGGTAATTTATTCCTGCAAGATTGACTTGGTGAGACATTTGCAAGGGGGGGAGAGGTGGTCAATTTGGGTTCTAACCTCCTGTACCGTATTCATTTTTTTCCTTTTTTCCTGAGTGGGGGGTTGTCTTGTGGCGGAGGTCTTTTTTGTCTCGCTGTAGCGTATTGGGTGGTTCGTAGTGTTATAACGGCGCAAGTACCAGCGCAGTGCGGTACTGGAGGGGAAGGGAAGGCGAAGGAGAGGAAGGATGGGGACAAGAAGAGGAAGAGGAAACGAAGAATCCATCACAATGAGCAATCAGGAATCCGCCTCGGCGGAAATTTGACCTCACGCTCCGGTTGAGTAATCATCCAGAGCACAGGCAGCTGATCTCCGGGCTAAAGCAAAAGCTCCCTGGAATATCATACTGCAAACCTCCGATCAAAAGCAATTACCCACGGAGTGCTCGTACGGTACTCGAGTACAGAAGGAGAGGAGGGAATTCCTGCACGAAATATGGCACTCGAGCATGCCAATACCGCTACTGCTTGGCGGTGCAGATACCAAAACACACCTATTATCATCATGCCCGAGCCCAGAACACAGCTAACCGGAGACAAGCGCCTCTAATGCACCCATTCCCCACCATGCGAACCCAAGGTGAGAAGTGAGGAGGACTACAATTATTGTATCTCAAAGCCTGCATACCGGTATTACAGCGCAGCGCGGGTCCTTGAAAATCCTATGGCGCTGGTGCTGCCCTGCGCTCGAACATTCATCTACGAGTAGCTCTGCGGGTGTGTTTGTACAAGTATGGCCACAATATTATGTATGTAGATACAAGTAGGTGTGTGTAGACCGAAAGTACCGACGCTTTGTTTATCATCAGATCAATAAATTTACCGGCACCCCAGCTCAACTGAGCCTGAGCTGCAATTGCCCCTCTCTCCAAGTAACTGGCGCTCGTTTCCCCCTGCAGCGAGACTATTCACCAATCAAGCAGGACGCCCGATCCCCACTCAGCCAAGCCCAATCCAACCAAACGCGGCCGACGAAACTGATGGGCGAAGGAATTTTTCTTCTTCCTTTCTTTTTCTCCTTTTTTCTTTTTCGCTTGGCCCCCATGGCCCGTGGGCTTTGTGCCGGCTGGTGCTGGCTGGTTGGATTACGGTATGACATAATACAAGGGATACATCGGGCTAAGCAGAGAAAGATGGGTAAAATGGGTATAAAAAAAAAGGGTGAGGTGGAAATGTCTGGATGTGAGCTGTGTGCTGAATGAGGCTGTTATTACTTGTGTGTGTGGATGGGATGAGGTCGTGCTACAGTAACCGTGGGCCCGTCGGTCGACGAGAGAGCAAGATATCATACCTGTACCAGTATCGGTGTTCCTTCCTTCTTGTTTTGTCGAAGAATTCAATGAGGAAAAAAAAACAAGGAAAGAAAGGAGTGTATCATGCCGGTATTGTGCAAGTACGGTACGGTACTCGAGCACGAGTACCGTATCTTCTTTCTTTCCTTTTTTCCCTCCCGAATTGTGGGTTTGGCTTGCCCTTTCTTTGGCATGAGTTGCACACTTCTTGGAAGATACGCTACCGCACTGCTCATCCACTTTGGGAGCTCTGCCCCCTCCCTCATTTTATAAGAACGCCCGCTCTATTATGGCAACTGACCGATGACATACATGTAGGGCCTTGTGAGCCATACTAGACCATTTAATACCTTACTGGTATTCATGGGCACCGTTCTCTACCAGAAACCGGTTTTGCGATCCTCTAACGCCCCCGGAAGGAGCGAGGGTGATGAATGATGGATGGTAAGTTAAGTAAGGTTGTATCGCATTGTGTGATGCTATCACTTTGCCATACCGATACCCAGTCAGAGCTGGCTCGTATCCGCTCTGCAGCTACTGCATAATTGGTTATTACGTTACTGCTTGGATTCCGGATGTTGGTTCCTACCGGTATGATACTTCTTTGTAGTGCGCATCAAATCCCAACCCATCGGTGGCAGAGCCATATCAAGTGGATACGGAAAGGTCTGCCGTGTTTTCTCGTAGGGGTCGAGTTCGTGCCGGTACGAGTAGACCTTTCGCTGTTTGCTGAAAGTGTGGTGTGTGATTCGGGGGCCTCTTGCCTTCTGGTTGGCTTGGCTGGCAGACTCAATCCGACTTTTGGGAAAAGATGCGGGTCCAATCCGATCCTTTTACCAATGATCTGCAATTGCTGTTGCAATGAGAAACAAAGCCGGGCGACTATTACTATTACTCGTGTAAGCGGAGTCGAGTGCTAGGCCCTTTTCCTTCAACTATTCATTGTGGTGAGGGGAGGTGGTGGGGTTATGGATATATCCAATTCCTTCGCGGCTACGGGGCCTAATTTTGCAGAAATAGCCGTAGGCTATCCCTTCGGTCAGGTAGTTCTCATTCCCGCCACTTTAAAAATGACCGGGAGGATGCGAGTAGGTAGAATTAGGGGGATCTTCGGCCCGATTGCACAGCGTCAGTCTGGAGGACTACCGGTATTTCGGTATCTCTGTGGGTAGGTGAGATATCCCGAGCGATCGGATCGGGTCGTACAGCACCCATAGGAAGTAAGGATTCGCCTTGTTTTCACAGATATTCTTGGGGGGACGATACTCGAGCAGTGAAGCTCGAGAACTGTACTGTACGAGTACAATATGACCGTATCCACTGGTGGGTATGCCGGGGGGTAATGTGTGTCAGGGGCACAGCTCTCGAGATACTAGAGCCAAATGGAGCAAGAACCTTCGCCTTAGTTCCTCCAGATCCCACTGGGGCTGAGGAATGCGTTCACTGAACTGACGCGGGATGTTTCAGCACATTTGGATTGCTCGGTGGTCTGATGGCATCATATGTGTTTGGTGGGGTTATTGGGTTTTGGGGTATGGTAGTCTGGTTTCCAAGGTGGGTCGTTGCTGTTGCTACTGCAATTGAGGAGAGACCTGGGTGACCTACGGTACTCGGAGTGGACCCCTCGAGGGGTGGCGGTAATGGATGGAAACTATCCTCAGGGTGCCCAATACTGTGCGTTTCTGCGACCCTGGCGGAGAAAGGGTTGATATTCACGAAGGACTAGAGGGCATGGTATTCAGGGCCGGGTAACGAGAGTCTGATCCATCGTATCCTCGGTGCGTTGCTTCGCTTACCGTCCATGCGTGGGGTGCCGCTTTGGAGTGCTTCTGGCTGTTATTTTCACCACCTGGGCACTCTTTTCTTTTCTTTTTTTCTCTCACCCTTATACCGTACAGGCAGTTTCGAGCCTCCAGCATCTGTCAAACCGAGGATCCCTTTTTTTTTCCTTTTTTCTTTTTCCTTTTCTTCTCTTCTCCGTAAGAGGAGTCGAGGACTCACTCTCTTATTTTTTTTTTTTTTTTTTTCTTCACGCCTACCGTATTCCAACCCTTTTCCCACTTTCCCACAGTTAACTAACCTTCTAGGCCCTTCCTCTCTTCTCGAAACACATTTCGCTGCAAACTTGTCCAGCCAACCTTGCCTTCCCTTCCCTTTACACTAACCCTCCCTTCCTTCGAGTCAATCCTACCTTTGGCCTGCTGATCAATAATAATTCACGGACTGGCACATCCAAGCAACCAGACCAGACCAAACCGGCCTGGCTTTGAATTTTTTTATTTTTTTTCCTCGGCGACCAACTCACTCACTCTCTCACCTTCACATAAACACTCTCATTCATTTTATTATTTTCTCCTGTGATATTCACTTCCGTTCTTTCTCTCTGCCTTGCGGTTTATTTGTTTAGTGTCGAATAGGGACATCGCTCGCTTCAACGGTTTTGGGTGAAAGGGGAAGAAGGAAAAGAAGGGAAGGCGAAGGAAAGGGTAGGGAGAAACCAGTAGAAGGATACTGGTATGTTACGGGGCCTCTAAGCATTGGAAAACGAAGGAGAGGAAGCATCTCGATTGAATCGGGACCACCACATTTGGTTGGGAGAGGAACCGACCGACAACGGTTTATTAATCGATCAATACCCCTCCCCTCTTTTACCTTCATCCTCTCCTCATCCTCCTCCTCCTGAGGACGGAAGACAGATACGGAATTATATCCCTTGTGAAAGCTGGATTTACGAAAGCTGGGTCAATAATAACGAGAAAGCCGTCCTCGTCGCCCCGAGTGGAAAGCTCGAAGAACTGTGAGGGATGAAGGTCTCCGAACACCGCTACCTCCTCCCTCCAGTCCTTCTCAGCATCCACCTCCTACTCCTTTTGCCTCTCATCATCGCCCCGAAAGACCTCCGACCCCTACCCGGCCACGAACACGAACATAACCTACACCTCCCTCCAGAGAAGCCAAGATGTAGGAGCTATACCGGCGGACTATTCCCACGGTACGCAATCCCACTAGGAACTCTCGGGTTTGTGGTGGTGTATGCATTGAAGCAGTTTGCGGGGAAGGTGCCGTTGCCAAAGGGTCCACGGAGGCAGAGGCTTGCACAGGGAATTGAGTTGGGTGTGCTGTTTAGCATGGGGGTTGCGGAGGAGGTTCTAAGGTGGGGCTTGGTAAGGGTTTTGGTGGGGCTGGAGGGGGGTGCAGGAGGTTATAGGGGGCAGGCTGCCTGTTCTCTGGTAGAGTGGATTGCTGGTGGAGACGCTGGGGTCGGTGGGAGGGTGTGTCCGTCGATTTGGGAAGGAGTGTACCTTATGGGGTGGGTATGGAGCTTTATTGAGTGCGTGGTGAGTGATCTTTCGTTTGGCTGATGAATTTTTCACCAACTAGTCGCCGAATACTTCCTGTCCCAATCATTACTGCCCTGGGCTTTACCTGCAACCAAGGCTAACACTTGATAGTTCTCCTGGTGGACTCTCCGTCCCCTGTACCATAGTTCAACCTCAAGTTCGAGCACAACCACATCACCGATCCCAAAACGTTTCCTATTCTCTCGTGCCGTTGGCCGGCCTTTGCTCGGAAAACGCATAAGATCTGACTCAAACTTGGGCCCCAGTGAAGACTCTTCGGAGAGCCGCGGCCTTTTCAGCACCTTCTACCGCAAGAAACGCGGCATTCAACCAGCCCGCCGAAGCCATGGTTGTCATGACGGTGAAGAAGGAGTAGTACAATTTGCCGATCCGGCCGCAACGACTGGGATGGAGAGTGGGAGCTCACGAACAGCATATGACGAGCCGATTCTTGGGATTCCGGGTGGGAAGCAAGCGAATGTTGTTGACGAATTAATTCCAAGGTTGGAAGAGGTTCGACGGGGTGCTGGCGATGAGGAAGAAGGAAGGGTGAGGGCTGGAGTAGATAGTGGGGACGACTACGGCGATGACGAAGAATCCGATTCCGCCTTTAGCTCAATTAGATCCTCTATGGATAGCACCACATATCGAGCACAAACCCCACTGCTTAGTTCCTCACTCCCCTATGATCCGAATCAGCAACACCCCCATCACGAATCCCAAGCATTGCTCCAGTCGTCGCAAATCCCGGTATCCTACAATACTATGACGCACCTGCCACCGTCCCCTCCCCACCACCAATCCTCGGACCACGAAGGCATGTTCGGTTCCCAACCCTCATACCTAGCTGGCCCCTCCTCTTCCACCGCAACAATAACTCACCTCCATCGCCCCAGCCCTCCTCGTCGGGGGCCCACTGATCTAGGGACCCACAACTTTTCTGCCCGCCGCGGTACACGGAAAGTATATGGTCTCAGCATAAACAGCCTACCACCCTACCTTCCCATTATGTGGCGTGCGACAGCACTGCTTAGACACTTATCCAACGTTCTGATATACGCGTGGGCTCCAGCAATTGTCTACCAGGGAAGATTCCAATGGTGGGGGCTGGTGGTTCTGCTCCTTCTAGCTGGCAAGCGTGGGTGGTACACTGTTGAATGGTTCAGCGGTGGAGCTTCTAGAGTCGGATTGGTCAAATCGTCGATTATGACCTTGGTCTTGGCCACGGTGATTTATCTTTTTGGGTTGGGAGTTTGGGGAATAATCTACTGAGGAATTGTTATTTCAGCTCTGGAGAGGGGATGGACGAAGGTTATGAGGATTTTTTAAAGGGTTTTGGCAGTTGCACTGGTTTTTGCGCTTGGGTCTCCCCCTTGTGCTCTATTCGTTGTCTATTTTATACCCCTTCTTTGTATCATGTATTTTTTATTTTTTCCACATTTCATTCCACCCTTTCGCCGAGGGGTGATCACGCACGCTCATTGTCAAAAGTTTCGTTTTTTTCTCCTTGTCTTTCTCTTGTCTTCTCATTTTACCTTTCTTTTCACATGATACATCTCGCAAATCTCCATTCACATCATGGCCAAAAACGTAATGCCTGCACATGTAAAATTAGGGTTTTGTTATACCTTCTACTACTTCCTCTTTTTTCTTCTATTTTTTTCTTCTCGCGGCAGAAGGATTGTCACGGTTGGGTTTGGTTGGTTGGGATCTACGGGCAATAGTTTGAGTCAGCTCAATCGGGTTAAGCTAGATTACCGGTACAGGCTGAGAATTCATTACCGGTACCGGTAGCTAAGTTCTAATACCGGTATTCAAAATTACCGTATTGCATTGTTAGAAGTTGGTGAGCTGCTCAAATAAGTTACGGTACTGAGTGCGTGAGCTGGACGGCTAAGTAAAGAGCCCCTGTGATTTGGTATCACAGAACCCCCCCCCCCCCCACCAGCTCAGCGCCACACTATCAATCCATCCACCAATCCAAACTAGCAGATCTCAACTCCTACCAAGCAAATTAGTAACGACACAACCCCTCCTTACAAAACAAGTTTACCCTCAAGAAATACCATCCCAACAGCACAATAGCACCATACAAAGCACCACATTGTGCCGTACGAAAAAAGTCCAGACGGACGGACGGATAAATAATCCGTCCCAGCCACATTGAAAACCGACCCGCATAGGTCCAATTCCCGGGCAATTCCTTCCCTCCTCCCCCTCCGTAGCGCGACTTTTTCAACAAGCTGATCCCGAACCGACCCAAATGTACTGTACGGAACAGAAACGTGCACGCGGGCCCGGGAGCGGGTTCTCCGAGTGGGATTTGCGCTACCGGCGCCGTATGTGCGTATAGAAGTATACCAATTAAGTTATGTCCTGTCGTGTGGGACGATTTGTGGTCCCTCGCGGTGCTTGTACTTGTGCTTGTACTCCACTGTACGAGTAGTCACTCGCACCGGTAGTTGACTATAATAGTATACCGGTAGGGGCACGCTGCTGGCTGGACTGCCGGTATTCCTCGTAGACGGGCACAAGTTTGCGCTGTATGGTATTATGTATGTAATGCCTGAAAGATTTGGTTTGGGGGTGAGGGGTGGCGGTGAGACGGATGGCTTCTGCTTTTTTGAGTTACTTATTATGTGATATCGCGCTCGTGGCTGTGGAGTTTTATCACAGTGTCGTATCTGCCTCTGTTTGTCGATTCTTTGGGTATTGCTGGAGTGGGTATGGTCATGCGGTGCTGTATCGAATACTAGTGCTGTGCCCATTGTTGGTTGTTTTGTGCTCTTGTGGCGGGGTGAGTTTTTCTCTCTTTCTCAAATTAGCTTCTAGCGGTGTGTGTGATACTCTGGAGTTTCTTCCCACTAGTGTCGTACCTGAGACTGGGGGACTGTCACTCTCTTCTCGGCACAATTTGCGCTCGCGATGATGATATTCCGTAACTGGCATCTCAGCCTTGAACATGGATAACCGCTCTACGATTTGGCAAGGGTGGTTAGTGTTCATTTGCTTAGTTTTCCTCTCCTTTTGTTCTCTCTCTCTCTCTCTCTCTCTCTGCGAACTTGAAACGACCGTTGACAATGCCCGTGTCGCGGCTGTCATAGATAGGTACTAAGTTAATGTGCTTCCCAAACGCGAATCGAGGCTCTGGACTGCTTTTGCATGCTAATGGTGTATATTCGTAAAAGCATCCGGTATTAGATATCATGCAAGCACGGACGCTGGACTGTTCTGCACCGACGGGTGGAGCGTTTGTTTGTTGGTTCTGCTACATACTGGACTTGTGGGGATACGATTGTGGTACTGTACGTTGTATTATATTACTTGAGGGGGAGGTGTTGTTACGCCGTTTTGTACCCAACACGCAGATCTACAAGACGAGCTCAGCGAGAGGGGCCACACCTTCAACAACTTCTCCCTCCACAAAGTCCGTGCCAGCGCGGAACAAACGCTCGAGCGCTGCACTCCGCACCCCGCTGGCATCACCGTGGCCGTAACAACGGGCGCCCGTACGAGTTTGGAAAAGGGTTGCCCCTACCTACCTACTTACCTACCTACCTGCGCAAGTACTCGCCGCCCTACCGTTCGGTGGTTCCACGGTGGATGGCAGTCCACCAGCGGGAACTGGAGGTGATCGTGTCCCGTGTGAGCCCGAGTTAGGGATCTCTCATGGCCTAGGGAATCCGGTTCGTGTCGTGTCCTATTGGTTTCCCCGCTTTGGAGGTTGGTCGGAAGAGGGCTAGTATGGAGGGTTGATAAGATTCCATTGGACTTTTTAAGCGGGGGGAGAGGATTATTTCTTATATCATGTCACCTTGTGATTCTTGCGCTGTCCGCTTGGGTCGGGCTTTGGGCTTCGCTATCTGTTGAGCTGGTTACGAGGTGCATTGGTTGGATCTCGCCGGTGCGTCGGATGGGGTTCTTCGGTGTCATAAGTGGGGGGGAAACTTAGGTTGATATCGGGTACAGCGTAGCCAAGTGCTGGAGGGGAATGGAGGGAATGTGTGAGATAGGGTTAGTGTGATCCGAATTTCGGATTAGACCTCGTCTTATTTGGTATCCGGCGGGATGATATACTGGTATTACGGTTTTGAAGTGAGGTCTCTGGATTTGCTGGTCTTTGCCCGTCAAGAGAATACAGCTTCGTGGCCCGGCTACCCAGAGTCCGTGAAATGTATATCTGTTCGGCATGATATGCAGCGATGGGGTATAGAGAGGTTTATGCCACCGTTCACATAACCTCCTTAAACTGCGGGGATTGAGATGAATTATGGCTGTATCATGGGATCTCACTCGCTATGGATCATCGGGTTTCTGGGCTGCACACGTGAAAACTAGCATAGTCAACCGCTTATCCTTTCGGTTTCAACAATAAAAATGCACAAATTTTTTTTACACTATCATACATGGCTCTTTTTTTTTTCGTCCAAGAAAAACGCCCAATAGATAGTACATCCTTCACTCAAGAAGAAGGAAGTACTGTGAGCACAACAACAGCAAATCTAAACCTCAAAGACGTGCTAAACTATCCTGTCCCACCCATTCCCCGAGGGCTCATACGCCATCACTCGCCTACATCAGCAAATCTCGAGGAGGGCTGGCGCTGGTGTATGGTTATTCATTCCCATCGCACGGGGTATTCAGTCACTTGTAGGGGAGAGTCGTCTCCAGGGGGTAATTTCCGCAGGAACAACACGCCCCGGACGGGAGTGGGATGTGGGGGGGCGGCCATTTCTAAAGGGTGGTATTGTACGGTATTTTTTTGTAACGAGCGAGATGAGCCGGTGGCGGAGATAGAAGTGCCTATGCGGGGCTCTTGAGGAACTAACGCATAGGTTATCTGTTTTCAGAGGCGGTCGGCGTCTCTTCTGGCTGGACGAAGTTGGGAGTGGGGGAGGGGGCTTTCTGGGATTGTGGGAACACTAGCTCTCCCTCGTATGTAAATCCTCCTGGATGATAGAGAAGTGGCTTATTCCTTTCACCCATGCCCATCAAAGGCGATATCATCCCTTCCCAGTAGTAACCTTACTACCCCCCTCGTGCCAACCTAATGGCACACCACCCTAGAGTGCTATTTGTACTAATTTGTCCGGCTTGTCCGGTTGATATCTTCCTTTCCTGGCGGTACTTTCACTACTCCCTCGCGCATACTCTAAAAAGCCCATATGAGTGTCTATGAAATTCTCTGTTAATATCACAACCTTCCATGCCTATCAAGGTGCCTGCAGCTCCCATCATCGAGTAGAATAAATCACAGTGCAGCCCGGTATATATATAAAAAAAATGTAGCGTGGGGGGGGTGGGCGCGGACATTAGTATGATCAAAACCCTACCCCATTAGAAGTATTTTAGTGGATATGTGGTTATCACACTCTTCAAGCCGTCTCGCCGCAATCCATTTTGTGCAGCAAGAATTTTCTTTTCGCCTGGGGTCCCTACTGGAAGTGTCAGGGTGGGCTCGGGGGGTCGGTTTTGGAGGGTAAAGTGGATTAACCGGGGAGTCGAGGCCTCTTTGTCTACAGCAAAGGACCTACCCACCCCCCAAGAGAAAAAAAAAATCCCCGGGCTAGCGATATACTTATCAGAGAAACATTTTCGTCATTAGTTGCTGCTTACATCCCCTGACAGAGCTATCTGCTGTTCCCTTAAGTTTTCACCGACTGCGACTGATGCTGGCTTCTGGTAGGATCGCCACGATGTTCCACGAGAATAGCAATAACCTATCCGCGCATGCAACAGCTGGAAACGTGAGCTAGCTTCCCGGAATTGTTACTTTTACCTGCTTATCCAAAATATTGTCGGATTTTTTTTTCTGGTAGGTCTGCCCCCCCCCGGACTACCAGCCGCAAAACCTTGGGCCATGTCCCCCACTCCGCCGAATACAGAGATATCTAGTGATACCGTTTCTGCTGGTACCTAGGGATGCACCTGCGCTCTGTCCAGCAGGGTGTTTTTTTTTTCGATCCTAGTTCGAATGCGCGCCCCCCCCCCCCACTCACGAATATTGGAGTGACCGGAAACTTTTGGAGAATTTGATTAGGGAATTTGGAAGCCCTGACCCGGTGGCCTGTGATATCATGTACTCTTCCAGAGCGTTGATAGACGTGAATGTGCACTGTGGGGACATGATGGTCCGTAACATCACATCTTTAACAATGTCCGGGAACCCCGGTCCCCCGCCCATCCACCCATGATCCTCTTTAAATCTTGAAAATATTCTTCATAGTTCCTTTGGCATGCCGTAGCCCGCCGGTAGCCCGTTTCAGTAAGGAACCCGGTACACCCGGCATGTGCCGCTCCTTTGTGCCGGCGAAATCAGAGTAAAAAAATCCGCGACAAAGGTATAATATTTTGTCTCCTGACTTGATTGCACGGGAACTGACATCACAGCTCCCCGCACTAGATCTCTTCCTTCCCTTCCTGAGTATCACCCTTGTTACCCAGATGGGCCTTGCTAACTTGGATCTTTATAGCAAAATGGGCTGCGATATTAGATTCGTCTTCTATTGTCATGATATATGTCCCGGTTGCTGTACCCTGGGCCCTAGCCGAGGTATCTGGCCTGGATATTTGCGCCGGCCATGGGGGAGGGTGGGGGGATAGAGTTGTACTGTATATTAATACATTCGTTAGAAAGGTTGGTATTATGACTGAACGATAGGGGAATTTTTAAGCCTTGGCTGCATAGCGATCTGTAGAGGATAGATTACTGCGTGGATCTGCCGATAAAAGTTCCCGGGAGATCAAAAAAAAAAAAGTGGGGGTCTACGGGTACTATTGTACTGTACAGGTACCGTACCAATGTTGACCTGCCGGGCAGACACGTTAGATTACGAAACGGTAGCCATTCCAAACCTGGGAAACCGACATCAGCGTCATGCTTGTCACCACGGATCTCGCAAGGTGCTATCATACCATGTATGGCCGGTCCCCGGGGGGGGGGGGCCACCGGTATCGTAGATGCACGAGCCCCAAAAGCCATCAAGATGTTATAGAGAAATTCTACGGAATAAATAAATAAGTCTTTCACTCCACTGAGTACCGTACTCTATTCCGGTAGGAGACGATATTGCTGACTTGAAAGATCCAAAAAAAAACTCGAAGGGGGGTGTCACCGTTCCATATATACAAATTCACTAATCTTGCCTTAAATGACACATAACATATGTCATACCCACTGCGCAATATCCCCCAAAAGGAATATTACATGAGCAAATAAAATTAACACAATTAACTTACCACCCAGATATTTCACGGTAACAGAAACCAACGTGGGGTATCGTCGGGGGGCTCGAATCGTCGTGGTAAAGTTCTACTCAATTTAGATCTTAGAATATACTTGTGGGCTTTATGTACTGCAATAAACTAACATATAGACAAAGAAGGTGTGATAAATTTATGATGGGTATGGTGGCCTGCCGTGAATGGGGTTAGGAACGCGGTGTGCAGGGAGCAACAACCCTCAAAGAAGCCGCGCACCCCTGGGCATGAATGGACTGGACTGCCGCGGCGTATATATTGCTCACTGCAATCGCGGCTATTCGGTTTTAATTATCCTGCTGCTGCGCTTTGGGCGCCAACGTTTTTTTTGCATTTTTTTTGCAAGTAAGTTGGTAGTAACGCTATTTCCCCGGTTCTTGATCTTGTCGTCACTGGTGGTCACTCGCCGGCTCGGGCGTGCTTTCGTTCTTGATTGTAGTGTCAGAGTCCTGGTTTATACACTCGCAACCGGGACGATTGAGCGGGGGAGCCTTAGAAGAATCATTAATTATTATCGCATAGATATTACGGTATTATTATTATCATGACCAAGTATCTCAGAATATATAAAGGACCAAACGCCATAACTCCAAAAACTCCCTACTAAATATTCTAGTCATGGGAGAACCGATCAGCACCCGCTACATCCTCCCTCGCCTCTTCGCCACCAAAAGAGTCCATAAACCCTCCACTAAGCTCCTCCCACCACTTTCTCATTAACCCCCTCACAAACTCTCCCGTCTCCCCAATCCGGTAATCGAGTACAAAGTCGATCTCCTTCCCGGCGATGAAACCCTTAACCCTAGCCTTGAGTGGAATACCCTTCTCTATTAGGTCCCTCAATGACCCGTGCAGCTCCACGTGCTGAATGTCAAACACGCGTTCCAGTTTGGTCAGAATAGACCCCGCATTTTCCGCTGCGGGTGCCTTTTCCTGCAAGAGCCTGATGGCGTCCTTCGCGGCGCCGAGCTGCGATTTGGCGTTCTTGGCCATGGCAAGCGAGCTCTTTGCTTCCTCGAACTTTGCGAATTCGGGGGTTTCCGAGAGTGTCGCGACGTGCGACTTTAGCGTTGATATCTGGGTTTCCTTCTCCGACTTGAACTTCGTTAGTGCTTCCTCTTTGTTTTTCAGGGCCACCTTCTCGGTGCTCGAATTCTTCTGTAGATGATCTTCAATCTCGGCTTCTGCCTTCTGAATGATCTCGTCGTTTTCCTTTACCGCGGTTTCAAGGTGCTTCTCAGTATCTTTTATGGTCTGCTCGCCAGCAGTCTTGATCTCTGCCAGGAGTTGCTTCTTCTCAGTTTTCTTGGAGATGGCGGACTGGAAACCCGACTGTTCGAGGGCGGATTGCGCTCTAGTTAAGATTGTCTGGGCGGAGAGGAGATCGGCCTTGGCATCGGTTACGTGGGCTTGGTAGTGGCTAACTTTGATGCTCTGTGTAATTTGTTAGTTTTCTGTGGATGGTATTGAGGATAGTGGGGACTTACGAGGTCGATGTTGCGGTAGAATGGAGCTTCTGAGAACTCTAGTTGTGCTGCTGCCAAAGCCTGTTCACGCCTGTCCACCTCGTCTATAAGAAAGTTAGCAAGTGTCCTTCACACGTTATCGTGTAGGAGTAGTTTGCTACCTTGCGCCTTCCGAACATTCTCTTCCGCAACTTTCAAGTCCAACAACAACGCTCCATAACTCATCGCAGTCTCCTTCTTTGTCTCCTGTATTGAAAACAGGCAGCTCATAATCTCCGCCTGCAACTCCCTCCTCGCCTTCTGAAGCTTGGCAAGGGTAGAAGTAATAGCTGCAACTCTATCGATTCTCGCGGTCTCCAATTTCTGATGAGCGCTGTAAACAGCGGCTTCAAAGTCTTTCTCCGCCTGGTAGAAATCCTTTTGTAGCTCCTCCAATCCTTCTTCAAAGCTAGAGACAGCCCCATCAAGTGCGTTCCTGAGCTCCTTTTCTTTCTCCTTCCAATGATCCCTGGCAGCGTTAAACGCCTCTTCCGCTTCCTTAAGTTGCGCCTCTATTGCGCCCTTAGTCTCCTCGAAGAACTCTTCGGCGGCTAAAACCCCACCCTCAAGAAACTTCCTCATAGCAGCAAATTGCGCTTGTGCATTTGTGCTGATGTAGTCGAGAATATGCTGCTCAAGCGCCATGTCGATTAGGAAGTCCGCACCCCTCAAGTCCTTGAGATCTGCAGCGCCGATAACTCGCGCGCATAGTTCCACCTCAATGGCGTCCCCCCACGCCACCCTCAACGCGAACGAAATGTCCGGCTTCGGGAGGATGTCCAAGCTAGCGTGAATGCTAGCCTCAAAATCGAATATCTTGACGCTTCCGTCGAGGAGTATGTGTTGTTTTGCCAGCCCCAACTCGATCATCGCGGAAGCTTTACCCCCGCCAGTTCCGGTGACTACCAAGGGACCCAACGCAACGTCTTCGAAAAGCGCCTGGATTCTGGTGGTCCTACCAACGGTGCACTCGAGGTTTGTCTCCTGTCCAAAGAGCTCAATGTCGCCCTTTATTGATGCCCCCGCTGGATAATATGTAGTGCCGATAGTGGCTCCCGTGGAGATGTAGAAGAGGCCATTTTTGATGGTGAAGAGGTCTTCTGGAGGGATGGGGATGGATTCGTTAGCGATTTTGGAGGCGAACCTAATCAGGTCTGTTACGCTCAGACGGGTGAAACTGGTTTTTACAAGTTGCTCGGTGGGGTTCTCGCTGAGGGCTACGGCTACCTGTGTTTCCGCATCACCAATTGCGAGGCCTCCAGAGAAACCGATTTTGCTGTGAATGGGGTGTTAGTGGGGGCGCTTAAATCCAGAGTGTGTGTAAGGTTGTGAACCTTGGTGTCCCAGTACTCGCTAGCACAGCGTAAATTATCCCTAGCTCAAAAGCAAGATCCGGTCCGATCTTGACATTCTCACTGAGACCGAGGGGGTTGACCCAATAGTTGGTCATTTGTCTAGAAATGTTAGTCCCCATCGCCTAGCGCACGCATGGTAAGTGATAAATCGTGGACAACATACCCAAACCCTTCTGCAGAATCAATATCGGCCTTTAGCCCAAAAGTGAATACCAGCGGCTGTGCTTGCCCTGCAACCTTTACGCTCAAGGTTGTTGTGAAAACTAGCTGCGGGACTGTTGAAGTCACTACTTCCAGTGACAACGGCCCAGAGGTGACATTTGGTCCGAGTGATAGCTGGAGATGCAGTCAACAACGTCAACAACATCCCTTATATCTGGGGGGGGGGGGAAGAAATCTCACGGTAACGGGAGCGGGGAATAGAATTCCAAAACTAAACCCCCTATCAGAGTACGCTGCCCGAAGAACCAATCCCTCCACTCTTCCACCAGAGACATGATCTAACTGGGGAACTCGGTCGAGCGCGGCGCAGAATTGCACACCTATCTCACCATTTACATCACACCGAATGAATGAACGAATGGAAGAGTGAACGAACCTCGCCTAACAGGATAATTGAAAACATTAAACTCTTCCACGCCCGCAGGACTATCCACGTTGGAAGCGATAAACGCCACTTTTCTCAAACTCAAGTCCAAAAATGTCCCTTCCACCTTCGGTGCTAGACGGCTCAATTCCAGGTCCGCCTCCAACTCTCCGTACACCGTCCAGTTTACCTGTCCACCTTCGAACAGCGTGTGCACTGAGACGGAAATATCCATGTCGTGGAAGTGTACATTTCCTGTGATCGAAAACCCGCTCTCCCGGGATGTGGTACCGGGGTTGGTTCTCCCGATGAATACGTCGAGTTCTGCCTTGGTGATTGTGACAGCGCCAAAAGTGATGTCCTTCAGGCTTCCCGTAATAGTAATCCCATCTCGGTGGATTGTTACAACAGCTTTTACAGCGCGATGCTCGTCGATTGTGACGTCACCAGAGAGAGTAAGACCCGATGCGTCGATGCGAAAGAGGAGGTCCTTGAAGATGGCTGTGTGGGAGAATTCTGCCAACGTGCGACCAGTAATCGAAGTGTAGAGAGCGTGTAGATCGTCAAATGTGCAGGTGGGGACCGAAGCTTGGATGTAGAATGTCTCTGGAAATTTGTCAGTGTCGGATTGGGTGATGGGGTTGTGGGTGAGTGATACCTGGTGAGTAAACTCCTTTCAGAGCAAGAGCCGCTCCGGCGAATTGCAACTGTGCCGAGAGTTGAAAGTCGACGCCTCCTACTGATAGCTTTTTCGGGAACTCGGCTAGTAGTTGGACGTCGGAAAGCTATTCCAGTATCATCTCAGCACATCTCTCCTGTCCGGAATATATCACGAAAACAAACCTTCAATCCCTTAAACCCGGTGACATTAACCCACTCACTCCCTCCCTTCGTCAACTTAAACTCATACATCCCTTGTACCTCCCTAAACCCATAATCGAGCACCAAAGGAACCACAGAACCCGGGATCTCCACCTCGGCACTTCCGTGAAACTCAACAGTACATTCATACTTTGCTCTCCTCATAAAGCTTCCCTCCTTCCTGGCACCGGCCAACTCCACTCCAACACTCGTTACACGCACGAGCCTGCCAAGCGCGGAATCGACGCCGGCAAACACACCCTTAAACGAGAACTTCTCGGGCTTCAGGGCCTTATTCCACTCACGCTTCTCACCGAGATACCCCGAGACTCTAAGCGATCCAGCCTTAACCCCAAATACCCCACTCAAGGTCTCGCTAGCGGACTTGAGTCCCGAATTGTTATCAAAGACTACCTCTGTGTCGAAATGCAATCCTGGGAGAACACCTAGAGTAGAGTCCCTAGCACGGAATATGAACCTAGGCCTCACCAAGCCTACATCCCCAAATGCACTCCCGTGAAGACACTTGAGCACATCCTCCAACAGCAGCCTCTCTCCCAATGTGACGATCTCTTTAATATCACTCGCCTTCCCCGCCTCTCCAACGAACGTGTATAATCTCCCAGCAAGCCGGGTGTCGAAAAGCTTGATTTCCCCACCGAGAACGAACCCTGGTGGCGGTGAATCATTTGAGGGCGGTCTTTCAGATTCGACGAGCTCACCGGTGGGGCTTAACGCTATCAGTCTCGGGGACTTGATGGAGGTTCCTTGAAGTTTCAGTGCCGATTCATTGGACTGCAGAGATTGGTAAATCCCATTGGGGTCTTTGGGTGATAGAGATTGTGTCCGGCGGCGGAGGAGAGCTATCTGTCGGAGTCTTGGGTGCTTCAGCTTTTGGCTCGGGAGGAGGCGGGAAAGTGTCGGCCAGCGGCGACGGGTGGTAGGTATTGGGTTCTCGTTGGGAGGAGAGGTGGAGGTGGCACTCGCGGAGGACATTACGGGCGAGTGACGAGCCAAAATCGAAGAGGATGAGCAAAAGAGAAAGAAAAGAAAAGGGTAGGAAATCTACCGCCGGCAGATATTAACGATAGTAAATGGCCTAATCAACGAGAGGAAGTCCTAGTAATGAAGATATAAAGTGGAAACACCGAATAGCCGAATAAGATAGCTTCCCACCATCAACAGCTCTAATTGGGGGATATATACTCCTCCTCCTCTTTTCCATTCTCACTCGCTCGCTCGCCCACCGGGGAGCCCATGCCCCGTTTACGTTCCATCAACCTAACCGCAGCAGTTGCACTTCCTTGGGCGTTATCCTCAGGGCCCTTCTTCTCATCACGTTCCCTTCCCCCAAATAGTAACCATCAACTCATAGCCATAACATTTCTTTCAGCCCACCCCCTCGATTGAACTAACCTAGTCTTACCAACTACGTCAATAGCTGCTTACTTAGCCTGATCCCCACCGGGGCGGGGCACCTTCCGCTTCGTCTCCTTCTCTCCCCTTGAAGCAACGTGGAAAATAGTAACAAATGCCATTAACACCCAGATTCGGTCATATGCAGGTACAGTACTGTACGAGCACAGCACCGCAGCACGTCTCACCCAGAGGGCCTGGCGCCAGCACCACCACCACCATACCTCCGTCGACAAGGAAGGTGTTCTATCGAGATCTGGTGCTGGTAAATTGTAAATGCCGTCACTGGTATTATCATACTCCTCTCACTTACACTCACACACTCGCACGCCCTTCCCCGTCACGTGCCATACTCCCAGAATTCCCACATAAATTCTTTAAACGCATGAAGCGGCTAATCCATCTGCTGCAGAAGCACCCGCTACACACCTCAGTACTATTTCAAGCAAAAGCGCCAAGCTACTAGAACTCTGGTGTGCGCTTCTGAACCGCCAATTATCGGAAGGGCTTGAGCTTTCCCGACGGACAGACAGACGGCAGATAGACGGGTAAGGCAGCGCAACGTACCGCGCCAAGGGCTATCCAGATATATGCCAAATCGGCGGTTTCTGGTTGCGTAAGCCCCGTTTATCATCGGGAATAAATCTCCCTTTCGTCCACAGAAAGCGTACCACATTACAGCGCTGTGAGTACATACTGTATACAGTGTGATATATGGAGTGCCATATTATGTAAGACCTCTCCATTTTCACCCAATCTAGACAATAACTCCATCAATCCTTACCGCTCGTCTTGGCTGATGATAGGTAATAAACCGTGGTACAAGTGCATTCTTGTTACAAGTACGCGCTATACTGATATTGGACACTATCATGAGATACAAGTACCGGTAAACTGAACGGGAGAAGGAGGAAGCTTACAAGCTATATCCAACATTTTCCAGCCCTGTGACGGTTCCACCGTAGTGTGGCACTGCAAGGCAGACTTATGTCAGAGACTACCTATACGGTACGAGGTAAGGCATCAAGTTATAGAACAGTTATCTGAGGTCAACCGGCCAAACATGTCCCGACTAGCGGAACCTGCGCTTGTACTTGTACCCGGATGCTATACCATAGATAGTATCCGTGTCATAATACCGGTACCAGAAACGGGAGAAGGTTCGCCCGGCCGCAAGGCAAAACTTCAATCACGAGCTCGGTTACAGAGTTTTGCATGAAATCTCCGTTTTAATGTAAAGTGTCGTGTCTGGTCGAGAGGAAACGGAGACAATCTAGTCGTCATTAGCAGCCAAAAGTGAAGGTATCACCGGTATATCCAGGATAATTATAGGAAAACGAAACAGGATGGATCGCGTAAAGATTGCTCTTTCGAAAATATAAACTCAAAATCGTAGGCGCCCCTTGGCTCCAGATTTGCAAGTGGCAATGCTGCAATGAGATATTGGTAGGGGAGGCGGTCTCTAGGCACCAGTAGCTTTATTTTTCGAGAGAAGTAAAAATTCGGAGCACCGGCTGGTATTGTAAAGTTGAAGTCTGAAAAACACCAAGCCGGACAAGTGCCCTCACGGAATCACCGGGAATCGTCGAAAATGGGCCAAGACTAATGTACCGACCACGGTGCTCTTAACAAAACCTCAGACGGTTTTAAGTCCAGCATTCTAGAGAACTGGGGAGTAAAATCTAGGCATTGTTTCGCGTATGCATGAGGATTGGGTTTGGATTGCTCGCTGAATCCGAGGTTGAAAAGTTGCGAGGACAGCCGTTTTCAGTGGAAAACCACTACCAGCCTCTTTGGACAGTATCCAGACACCCTAGCACCTCGTTGCATGCCTTTCCGCCAAGGTGACCGGACAGTTTTGAAATCCGCTAGTAAATTACGAGTACTGCACATTGCTCATCTGCTTTGGGCCCAGTCTCGGACGGTGCAGTATAAATCATGAGTTAATTTTTCTTCGCTTGAATTGATATGGATTCGGGTTTGAATGCAATTTTTTGGAGATAGCAGGCAGAAAAAGGGTAAATGAAGCCAATCTCCTCTCCCCCATTTCCTCTAACATTGTATCCCGCAACCGATGATCCCCTTGTATCTTTTGTTCCATATTACCAACTACAAGCGGCAAAGAAAACCTCTCCATGAACCGAAGGAAAAGGAAAAAGGAAATTGAAATAAGGCGATGGAAAGAAAAGTAGCAGTACAAGCAAAAAGGAAAAGCAGGAACAAGAAAGAAAAAAGAGTGCATTCATCCCTTCGCAAACCAAGCTCCATAGCAGTGCCACGAGGCAATAGCCAAATTAAAACTCAAGAGGAAGACAAATGAAAAAACTTCAAAGGAGACCGCACCACGGGAACAATGGTACCCCAAACCCTTGAGCCAAACCCGGAGACCGTCCCCATGCACGATTGGAAAAGAGCAACCGCTGACACGGAATTCCACAAGGCCCTCATCCCTAGCTTGCCCTCCCGCCCCATAGTCCGCTGAGTATGTATTACGGTTTGTCGTATCAAAAGGAAGACAATTAAAAACAAAAGAACATGAACTTTTCGTATCATTACCGGTACCACCCCTTGTCGCGATTCTCATTAATGACAGCGCACCTTCCTCCACTTGCCCCCCTTTTACGGACTCATCTCACCTTTGCTCTTCCCCCTATCCTTGCCGAAATGCAACCTTTCCTTCAAGTTTCCGAAAAAACTAAATCGGTTCTTCTTCCTCGTAAGTTGAGTGGGACTGGAAGGGGGTTCGCCGCTTCCGTTATCAACACTCTTTCTTGGGGATCCGTTTTTGGGAGTTCCATTCTTAGGGGGCTCAACCGGGGTCGTTGGAGATAGTGGAGTAGTAGCCTCTTGAGGGTCTGTGACTTCAAGCTTCGGGAGGGGGGTCGTAGAGGTAGCAGCATTGTCTGCGGTGTTTTTCAATTGGACGGGGACGACTGGTTTGACTTCATCCTTCAATTGATTCTCCACAGCCGCCTTAGCTTCAACAGCGTCACCACCAGTGACCCCAGACCTGTCGTCAGCAGCCCCAGCCAAAGAGCCCTCGATAGCTTCCGGAATTTGTCCAGCGGGTTTGGCGGGCTCGCTGGTCGGGGAAACTTCTTGCTCGGGCTGACTTTCAAATCCCTTCGGCGCTTCGGCGGCGGGTTCAACCACACTAGCCTCGGGGGAAACGCGGGCGGCCTCTTGACTCTGATTGACAGCCTCAGGGACAATAGCGGGCGTGGTCTCCTCGTTGCTCTCGCCAGAGGCACTGCTAAGTCCGGCAGCTGCGGCAATCCCACCAACAGTCGCTGTCACGGCAGCAGCGGCAACGGCAATGTCGGCTTGCGCTTGACCGATAACAGCGCTTCCTTCGGTAGTAGGCTGGACAACAGGAACGCCTTCCTTCAACACCTCCTCGACCTCTTTCTTTTGTTCAACCGCCTCAAGGGTATCTTTAACAATTTCAGGAACATCTCCTCCTTCCTCCTCCTCCTCCCTCTTGGCGGCAGGGGTGACAGCATCAGGAAGCATCGGGGGGCTGCTGAAATCGAGCATGACACCACCACTAACATCTTCGGAATTATCGTCATGTTTAGGAGTGTGTTCGCCAGGCGTAACCTCTTTGACATCCTCCTGAGAAATCATACGTGTAGGATCGGATGTTTCGGTAGCCGGAGTCGGGGGGAATCCGCCAGGAACATTCTTGAGGCTTGGGGTTCTGGCCTCCTTAGGGACTCCAGCGGCCAAGGCGGCAGTAGTAGAGTCGGGTGCGACGGAGGAAATAGTTGAATCCTCAACGTCGCCGTTGGTCTCCTTAGGGACCTGGGCCGCGAGTGCGGCAGTAGTAGAATCGGGGGCAGCCGAGGAAATAGCGGCTGAGGACATGTCTTGTTCGGTTTTCTGTTCGGACTCGGTTTTCTCTTCGATAAGATCTTCAGGTAGCAAGACGTTATTTTCAATCCCGTCGTCACCAGCTTCCCTTCGTGCAGTGGTATCGACTGTCCAGGTTCCGTCCACGACGTACTACTCGTAGAAAGAGGGTTCCTGTTAGCAAACGGTGCGCGGAGGTGCCATTGATAAGGACGCATGCGAGTGATAAGCAAGGTTCTATTTATAGGGCTGCCCGCGGAGGGGTGGAGGGAAATATTGCCGCAGAAAAAGCACAACATAATCTGCCGTCTCGCACAAGTCGACAGGACTGAATGCCGGGGCGAATTGGTCAAGCTCCTTCCCACAGGCACAACAGCACTGGCTATAGCATGCATCCCCATACCGTACACTAGTGAATGGTCCGAACTCTACTCTACTACAACAAAACCACGCTTGAAAGGAACAGCTAACAGAACCATTGACAACGTACCTTGTAGAGAATCTTCTCAGATGGCAGCGAAACTGTAGCAATGAAGGCATCTCCCTCTTGATTGAGCTTTATAGACTGGCTCCATCCATCGAACGACCCAGTGACGTAAACCTCTTCAGCCGGTTGGGCCCTGTTTGTATCCATCACAAAAGTGTCCAATTAGCCCTTTTGATCCTACTGTGCAAAGAATCGCGACAGCGTAATCAAACCGAGTGCCTGCGAGCACAAGTGTGACCGACTACAAAAGTTATGGCATTGCTGCCTTAAACCCCGCCCCGTCACCTTTTTTTGGAGCAACAGGAAGCTGAGCCAGGGCTCAGCGGAAAAAACGATGATGTGCCAGGGATAATTGGGGGCAGAAAAGGAAAGAAAAGGAAATGCAAGGAAAACAAACCACTTGAATGTGAAACTCCCCGTCATTTTTCCGGTTCCTTTCGGCGGGATTTTAGGATCTAAAGGATTTTTTTTCGTGAAACTTATCGTAAGTCCCTGATCTGTCGTTAATAATTCGTTTAGCTTTCCACCATCAATGGTAAATGTATTCTATGCTTAAGGGGGTGGAGGAAGGAATTCTGGGGAAAAGGCAATAAGGAATCCAGTTTCCGATAGGAGTCCTCGAAAGTCTCTTCCTCACACTCTCTTCTAAACAAAGTGCAGAGGGGTGAAGTGCCTGAAGAGCAGAGAAAGGCAGAACAGAAAGGATAAAAGGATAGATGGAATAAAAGAATAGGAAGGAGGAATCGATTTCGGATGAGGGGAGGAGGAGGGGATGGGCAACGACAATACTACGAATCAAATACCTATTGAATTTCAATTGCACCCGGTCCCAGCCTCTTCTCGTGGTGCGCGTTGATTTCTTCCTTAAGAAAAAAAAAAAAGAAAAAAAGAAAAGACGCAAGAGAGACGAATGGGGAAAAAGAAGTACTGTAAGGTGCAGCAGGACTTAACAAAAGCGTAGAGCGGGCTTCGGGAGCAGATTCCTGGGCGAGAAGCGTGGACGATAAGTGAACAACGGTCACAGAGTTTGATAACTAGCGAGCCAGCGGGAGCCGCAGATGGGACGGGCGGAAGAGACCAGAGCAAGGACTTTTCCACCAAAGGGAAGTTTGGATGGTGCAGGACGCAGGAGATGTGCAGCGAAGCAGGAGGAGCAGAAGAGGCAGGAGCAGAGAACCAGATGGGAGCCGATTTTTTTTTTTGAATTTGAAATTCTGAAATTTTTTTCTCTCGCACACTCTCTCTTCCTTAGCCCTTGGGTGCCGACCCTCGTGAATTACCGGTAGTGGTCAAGCAAAGGCCCAAGCAGGAGAAAAATGCGGCGTTTTTTAGGTCGCTCGCCTCTTCAGCGTCTAGCCACGCCCACTTCCTGGTATGGTAACTTTAACACCCACCATCCAATCCTTGACCCGTGCCCATTCTCTCACCATGCAAAAAACGTCACTCAACTCTTGTCCCTCCCATGTCGGAAATAAGTAGGCCACTATGATAGAAGTATGTATCCTCACCACCACCGAGCGGAATGGTGTCATTATGGAGTTAGACTGATTGATTCACATCACAGCGTGGAATGGCATACGGTAGCAAGGCCTAAAAGAGGGGTACCGTACCGTAGGAAAACGAAGATAAAGGGACAAGAGAGGGAAAGCAGAAGCTCTGCGTTATCACTTCTGCTTTTGGACTTCCTACCCTCCGCCGCACAGCCATTGCAATTGCGGTACGATCTCCTCTGCCTTAAAATCGGTGCACCGGTATTGGTCATAGTGCCTGTACTCGAGCACGGTACCTAGCTTTGTCTGTGGCCTATATCAAAATTATCTATAAAGTCGGTCGCCGTCCTGCCCATTCCCCTCGCCCCCATTCGCGTGTTGCTGGTTGCTGACCCCTGGCTGCTCTATCACACGGCACTAGTATCACGCTCGGCGATATGAGGAAAAGATAATTCACTTAGCTTCCGATCGCCTACTTTTCATAATACGTAGCAGCACTACCGGTAATAAATCAGTCAAAGAGCAGAGTACTGTATCATACTCGTACATAACAGGTACAACCCCCCCCCCCCCGAAGAATCGGCCCCAATTGGCACGTTATTAATGATTCACACCGCCATCGTCGATATTGGTTGTCAATTTTTGACAAGGGAAGTCCTCTAGTAATTCTACTAATTAATAGCCCCATTTTTATTTTATTTTTTTCAATGGTTTTTCTTTTCTTTCTCACGCACTTGGAATGTTGCTGTCAGTGTCTCTAGCAATACTCCCGGCGTTACAACCACACAACCATGGGATGATATGAGACAAAGAAGCTAGAGCCCGGTGTCGAGAAAAAAAAGCAATTCCCCACTCAGCCCCTCGGATCCGCGAGGCACCGTTATCTGACATCTAGTCTAAAGTTCGTACTCCCTGCAAGCCGGTTTTGGGTTCGCTACTAGTAAACGTGGAGGTGGATGTTGCATACCGTGTTCTTGATGCATTTTTTTTTAAAAAAATAGTAGCAACTACGGTAGGCTACCTGACAACAAGTTTTGGTGGCGAAATTCCAAATCTTGATCTCCAAGATTTGCCTTCCGATGAGCCCTTCTGGTTTTCGGTGTAAATTCCATTACACTACGTTGCGTTGGAGGACCGGTGCCGGTACTTGGGTGCGGCATCCCAGGCTGGATTGATATGGACTGTGGAGATGTGGCATACTTGTACCGGTACAAGTACTCGCGCCTAGCAGTGGTCGGGATGCGAACGACTTCTTTAATCTACATACTGCCCTCTTAAACACTGTGGAAGCTAACAGGCGCGATCATACACTTAGTTAACACACTCAACATAACGCCAGCACAATTGGGATCCAAGTCCCTCCTGAATCGGCCAAATTGCACCAAAAAAAACGCCAGGAGCCCAAAAAAATAAAACCGAAACAATTCCCCAAACTAGCCTTGATAGTAGGGCTCCATTAATACGCACTCAGTGGGCAATGATATACTATACAAGTATCTTCGTATGATAAAGTACGATAGACATATCGTAGTCCGCGTGGAACCTATCCTGAACGTTCCAGAAGTTCCCTCAAATGCAGTAATCTTCCCGGTAAAGGGACTCTTTGAATCCCCATAATACTTGATCCTGTACTTCCCAGCCGGAGTTCCCTGCTCAATGGTCCAACTAATTGTAACCTCACTCTGGCCACTTAGCCATTCCGTCCTCTTCCACTGATAAACCAAATTCCAGTCGGTATCATCCCTGACTCTGCTCCACGTACCCCCATTGTTCCTTTCAACTGCTGCGTATGTACCACCGAGTCTGAGGTTATTTCGGGGATTCGCTCCCACAAAAACTGCCTTTACTAGGTTTCCGCTCGAGTACGGAGCAGAAGTAACATCTGTAAGAACATCACCAAACCTTTTCCCGAGGCGCGGGCTATCGTGGACAACCCCTCTGATAAGCGATATCGAGGTGTTGGTGTTTATCGGTGGCGAGGGCCCCGGGGGTATGGGAGTGGATGGTGGGGTTGCGCCGAGATAAGGGATATACTTCTTATACAGCGAAATATACGCATCCAGCCTATATCGCACAAAGTAGTCGGTAAGCCCAAAATGACCACAACAAGATAAGGGCGCCTACGTAAACTGCCCGTAAAGGGTACTAGCCCCTTCATATCTTTGGATGGCGTATTCTTCGGGAGTTGCAATGTAATGTGTATAACTGTTTGCCGGCCCACCAAGCACTATCCAGCTATCCCCACTGCTAACAATTCCTGTGTTGTTCAACTCCTTTCCCACGGCCTTCTTCCATCGACGTCCGGACATAGTAGTCGCCTCACCAGGCGAAATGATGATAGCAAGCTGTCCAACGCGGAACATTTGTATATCGACAATGTTGGGAGTCCTAGCATGCGAGTATTAGCTCTACCTTCCCACCGCTAGAGGTATATTCTCTTAGAATTTGCGAGTTATATACCATGGGTAAGGTTTGTCCATCTCCCCAACGTCCAATAGTATGGGTTTGGGTTTATGACACTCAACTTGATCCTTGCTTGGCGCCCTTAAAAAGTTTCTGACTAACAGCCAAAATGGATTACTCGGTGCATCCGGGTCGTTTTGGGTAAAGTCAAAGGCTCCCGGCCCATCAGTTGTCCCGGCAGCGAAACTAAATCCCAGAGCTGCCTTACAGGTTTTCTTGGTTGTGCCGTCCGATAGTTGGAA
This sequence comes from Tuber aestivum, assembly GCA_900010015.1. Taxonomy (NCBI): domain Eukaryota; kingdom Fungi; phylum Ascomycota; class Pezizomycetes; order Pezizales; family Tuberaceae; genus Tuber; species Tuber aestivum. The sequence continues at coordinate 755,423 of LN890948.1, forward strand.
CGTGTAGTCCGAAAAGTCGACAAAGGTATGGAAGCTTCTCACAACACCACCATCTCCCGCTACTGATGCTTGGCCTGGACTATGGTAAATTGCCTTAGCGCCCAGATACTGCTTCTCGCCAATTATACGACAGGATTCAGTGTCCGAGATTCGGAAAGCAGGGCCTCTGCCAATACATTGTTGGGTCTTGCCCCCACAGGTCGAATCCTCGTATCTACAAGGAAGCCCCGTGTCCTGGCATATAGGTCCCTCGGTGTTGGGTGATGTATCGCCGACGTTTGCTTGAGAAAACCCGGCAACGAACGACCCACCAAAATCCTTCTCAAGCATTAGGGCAGCAAGGCCTTTGTTGTCTCCAGAAATGAGTGTATTGTTATTGTATAGTGAGGTTCCGTGGACAGGAAACCAATTCAGAAGCCTAAAGACGGACATTAGCGATCACAACCTAGCAAAGGCTGGGAAAACAAAATGACCACTAGCCCCATTGGCTTGCCACTTTCGTCCTCAAATGAGAGAACCGTCATTTCTTTATCCACCTGCCCTCCGATGCCTTCGTAACTTGCTCTCTCACTCTCTGGGTTGGCCTCATAAGCGTAAGGGCTACGGTTGACATTTGCATCCTGGATGAGACCTTTGCCGAGAGAAAGGTAACCTGGTGTCAGTGATCCATGGGCGCGTTCTATGGACCTAACAATCCCTTCAACGATAGCAGTGTAAGACTGCGAGTCAAACCCGAGGGTCGTTATTTGCGGTAGGAGGTAATTGAGCCAGGCACCTAGCCAATCGCAGGAATGTCAACCTAAAACCCTAAATGTAGATATTAATCGATCACGAGGTGAATGGATGGAACCAACCTGGGCCAGAGTGGCTGTGGGTTCCCACAATAGCAACGTTTGACTGCGTATAGAGGTCACCATATAAGGCTCGAAGCTTTTCCAGAACTCCATTCCTAATCGCCGTATCGCCGCTTTGGAGGTCTGCGATAACATAGACAAAATTATTATTCGGCTGGTTGATGTCTCCAACGATAAATGCTCTCGAGAAAAGCCTTTGCCGAAGTCCTGTTCCTTTCTGGTCCAACGAGGCATATCCCATCATTCCAATCTCTACCACGGGACCGGTAACATCAGCCTTGCCGACCCCAAGTAGGTACTTATCACCCCGGGGTTGTGCTCTCGCAGCGCATAGTATGTAGAGGATGCTGGTGAGTATAGTGATAGGGTAGCGAGGATAAAGCATGTTTAAGATACCAAGAGTGGCGATGAGATTTTTGCGTTTGTTTCTTTAATGCGGTTCTCTGATGTTTGCAGCGTCAGTACCAGATTAGCCTGCCGTACGGTGCTACCAGTATCGTAAGTGCCCACGTCAGACCAGAGCTACCGCAGGAGGACTCGGATACTCGGACCAGGCCAGCAACCCCAGATATATGTCAACGAGATCAGACTTGCTCGGGCGGCTATCGGCAGGTAAAACAAAAATGTACAGAATTCTCCCCAAATCGCCGATGCACCACCGTCTCTTCTGCCATACGGGCATGAATACGGTAACCCCCCCACTCTGAAGCTGAAAAATTGTCAACCCAAACCTTGTGACACCTTGAAAAGGTTCCAGGAGAGTCATTCAGCCCTGGTGCCAAGTTTCGGGTGATTATGCAAAAATGGAGCTACTTGTACTGTACACACACCAAGGTTTCTCGACTTGGAAAACTGAAACAGTTCTCAATTTCGGCGCCGATGCTTATGCGTATTTTTTAATATCCCCAGTTATTTTCTTTTTTTTCCGGGAGGGGGGCAGGAAGGTACCAGTATCGAGTCGATCATTATAGAACGATCTCCGGCCGATCGCCGGGAAGCTGGTGTCGGCGCTCCCGGTTCGAATTGGTGATTGGGTTAATACCTATTCGAGTACTGTACAGTACTCGGTCATGGAAGTAAAAATCGAGTTCTCCAAAGAACCCTGTCATTGCAATGAAGCCTGAGTTGACTGGAATAGCCGAAAAGATCTGCAAGCCAGAGACTTCCAAGTACCTAGACCAAGACTGGGCAGATGTAACATAGGAGAGGCGATCACCGGAACGATACTAGTATGATGCTAGAATGATAAAATAAAAGAAACAGGTTTTCTGAGAAAGTTAAAACATAAAAGAAACTGATTTGGTCATATACATAGACCTAGATAGACAAGTCTCTACTGAGATGTGAAATATAAATATCAAGGTACCTCCCTAGCTTTAAGACATCATCAGCAACCGGAGAAGATATCTTATCAATATATTCATTCTACTTTAAAACTTCTATCTTACAAGCCTTCTTGACTTTCTCTGAGACAGAAGATTATTGGGCCTAGTATACTATACTCACCTGTCTTTAGAGTTACCTACCTCCTAACAGCTACTGCCTGTCGTGCTAAGACTACTGTTAATAAACTCAACAAGCTCAGGCTCAATACAGGGCCATATTGTTTTCCCTGTCCTGCTAGCTCTCCTAACATGTCTTTAATTGAAGAGGTTTAGAAGAGAATAAAGTAAAATATCAGCAACTGGAATCTCCACCCTGCCACTGTTCCTGAGTTGAAATAAGTTATTATTGAAGGATAGAATAACATTAGTTCAGAAACAATTTCCAACTACACATCTTTAATGCCTCAGTAGATTTATTATCTTATTGCTGTTGAAGGTAAATATACAAAGTAGTAACAGTGGTCATTTATATGGATTTTTTCTACTCCACTTTCTACCACTGAGTTTTCCAGATTTCAATGTGTTGAGACAAAATTAACACCAAGTAGTAGGAAATTGGTTTTTCAGGAATTTGATACCAGTTTGAAGTCATTTTCATATTTTGATGAGTGCTATCATAATGAGAGAAGCAATGGCTGGCTTTCATACCAGTATTGATCAAAATACAACTACTCTCGGGTTTTGATTTTCTTTTTTACTTCTACACCCGAGTACTGGTGTTCTTCGACCCCAACCGAACTCCCTCCCTTGGTAGAGATTCATCCATCCTAACAACACCCGTCCTCCCACTTGGGAAATTGAGGATATATGGCTTCCAACAATTGGCATAGGCGACACAGTACTCTGGTATGGGCACCGTACGTCAAGACTATTATTGAAGGGAATCAGTATGTGCTCGGGTGCAGAAGGTTCTTGCTAAAGTATTAATACAGTAGCCAAATCTGCATGGGTCGTACTGTAAATTACTGTATCCCTGGGCTTCATTCACACCACTTCTCAACGGTGTTCCTAAAACAGCACAGCTCAGGAACCCAAACTCCTCCCCGCACCACAGGAAGCGCTATCATAGCAGAAAAAAAGAGAAAAAAAACTCGTTCATTTCCACTTTTGTCCCCTGTTTTCCCCATCGCCTCCACCAATTTCCCAATTCTATCTTCTCCAGATTTCATCAATAAGTTAATTACTCCGCCATGGAAACTGGCATCTTGATCCATTTCATGTGCAGCGCTTAGAAAATTGCCGGAAATGGTACCATACGAGGAAAGCTGAATGAATCCTCCACACTGTCTGCCCACGCCGACCTGGGTGGGAGGTAAGATAGTCGAGACGAGAATGAGCTCTCGTGGGCCTTGAGCACTTGGATGGTACGCTTCTTGTCATCCGAGAGAGGCTCTGGGTAAATCTACAGCTTAGTCTCGCAATATATCTCTCTCGTCGGTTCCTCCCTCGTCGCTCAGCCGAGCCACATTCCATGATTTTATCCTTCGCATAGCTGGCATCATACCGCGAGCGATCCACCTGACTCCCCCGGCGTGGGCAGGCTTTGGCGCTTCCGGGGCTAGGGAGTGGTTTGGCTGCTTAATATCTGTATTACCGGTATGATAGTATATAATAGCAAGTACTGTACTTGTACAGTACCGACTCTCGTGAGCGGCTCACCACGACACTGTGATACAGTACTTTGGATCACTACTCAGCACCGGGCAGAGGGAGGGATAAACTCCCTGCTTGGTACCGGTATTGGGTATATATTGGGGTAACTAGCCCCTTACGGCCCGTCATCCGCAAATACCGAGCTACACAGAGGAGGTTTCACCTGTGCTAGAGGAGATGCAGATACCAATATGAAATTAATGCTATCATAATGTAAATGGAAAAAAACTACCCCGAAACATTTGCTATCTCGCCCAGACCTATCTCCGCAACCTTCTTCATAGTATCCCGTTTTTGCTTCTCGCCCTGCAACATGCAAAGCCCCGTAGCAATAACGACGTGTCTGAGTCTCTCCCTCGCAACATCCGGATCATTCCCATCCAGGGTCAAATATGTCGTTTCCCGCAGTGCCTTCTCATAAATTACGAATCTCCCGCACTTCCTCTGGGCGAGCAAACAGGTATATTTCGCGATCACGACCTCACGATGGCCTCTTGGCTTTCCGCTGCGGCCAGCGGACAATAGGCTAGCGTTCGAGTTTCTCCGGGTGATTGTAGAGACGAAGCTAGAGAAACTAGATTGTCGACGTATTGAAATTTGGGGCTCCTTTTTATCGTCTTTGGTCTCGGTGGTGACCTCCTCTTCCACTTTCTCTTCCGGCTCCTCGGGGATCTTTACCACGAGCTTCAGGTGATTGTATCGGGACAAGGAGCCCCAATACCTCTTCTCATCCCGGACCGTGCCGGTCCCTTTCCACACAAACTCTATACCCCTCCATTTGAAGCTGTATTCTCGGGTGAGCCAGCCGGACCACTTCATCAGTAGGCTGCCTTCCTCCAAAGTCTCAGGCTTTAGGTGGTCAGGCAGGTCTTCCGGCTTAGGGCCGGATGGGAGCATCGACTTGATTTCCTCTTCCCTTGTGGGCTCAGTTGTAGGCTCTGCTGTGCCCTCGGTTTTCAATCTAGCTGTAGCATCTGCTTCATCCTTAGGCCCTAAGGCGGGCGAAGCAGTATTCAAACGGAAGATTCGTCGGGCCGTATCGGAAAAGCTTTTTGACCGCTTTAACTGCGGGTCCGGGGCTGCTTTTGTCGTTTTTCGTCGTTTGGTATACTCGGTTACATACTTCTTCCCACTCTCCCCCTTTCTATGTCCTGAGCGTCGGAGTGGGTATTTGGATGCCAGAACGCCTCGTGGATCGATGACACCCGGGTCATTTAAGTTCTTCCACTCTTTCCCAGATATACCTTTACCCTCCCCATCGGCGAAGCCACTATCGATGCGGTTTTGCTTCGCCGACTTCTTCAATTCCTTCTCTGGGACAACAAAATCCATTCTCCAGGTCCTCCAGAACCAACCTCCGTTCACCAAGCAGACTATCGGCGCCGTCTTCTTGTGCCCGAAACGCAGAGTTTGTGCTGGGCAATGCCAATATATTAACGGGGAATGCATGTAGTAGGTGGCTTTACGTGGGTCCGTCTCTGGATCTTCGACCTTCACCTCCTTCGCTGGCAACTTGGACTTCCGATTCTTATACTTTTTGATGCGGGTTGAGATTGGTTCGCCCCTGTCGATGATGATTGGAGGGCCATCGGGCTCTTGCAATGTCTCTTTTAGGTTCGAATCCTTGACCGTGTGGATACTAAAGTTATTGTGTGCGCTGCCGTTGCGGTAGATGTGGTAGATGGTTGTATCCGGAGACACGATGTCGCTGATATTCGAAGCAAGTGAGATATCGGTGACTGAAGTCGCGGCCGAATTCAAGCACGGTTCATCGTCGCTTGCTGCGTCAAGGGAGGATGCTATTGAACCGCTACGGGTACGTGTGGTTGGTGAGGTTGGAGAGAGGGTCCGGTAGGGGCAAGCAGACGGTGGCTGTTCATCCTCTGGTTGGGGAGTTATTGGTCGCGAGGGTGGAATGATCGCAAGAGTAATTGACACTTCGGACCTGACACAATGTGACAGGCGATAAGGATTTTGCGACGAAGATATATCAGAAGCCGCTGCAATGTCAGGAACTTCTGTAACTGTTACTGACATTTTCGATAAAGTCCTGAGCTATGACACTGAAATGAGCTGCCGGCACCGAAGTATCACACAGAAATATGTAAGAGCGGGGAAAGAATCTCACAATATATATCTTGTCTGGAGTAGAGCCCCCCCCCCGTTGATCGCTTCGTAGATATGTGCTATGATGCCTGCTCCCCGACCCGCCGGCTCAGAATTGGAGCACCAAAAGAACTGAACATATCTAACTCTAACTCGTTCACCCAGAAGCTTAACCCTACCTATGGTGGTCCACTGTGATACCTCTGACCCCCCGATAGTCGTCATTCAGGCTGTGCCTCCTTCTTGTGTAACATTTATCTCCGCTACCGATACCGAATTGTCCGCTGAGCAAAAAGAAAAAAGACACAAAAATCCTTGCCATGAATAGCCGAACGCCCGAATAACATCTCATCCCCCCCCACACACACGCCCCCCGGCCCCCGACTTTCTTGAAGACTCTGCCTTGCGAACCCGACTATCCACCGGTAGCGTACCCTTAGGCGCAACAATCCTCTTCCATTCCTCAAGTGCTCTTACCATAGCTCATCACCCGAGTTTCCCGAGCTATTGTGCCCGGGGGTCCTTTGTTTCACCTTCATCACCTCCTCCAAGTTAATTTAGTGGTTTTTTTCCGTGTCCCATCCCGTGCATTTCTATTTTTTTTTAGAGACTTTGCCATTTCCCGTCCAGAGCCAAGTCCAAGCGATTTGGTTGGCCCAGAGCCGCATTTGCCTCACATGTAGGGCCCTTTCTCAAAGTCTCCAATTACTGGGGTTGGGTGATGTATGGATTCCGATATGTGTTACGGTGTATGTCTCTGCCCAACGGGGGAAGTGTGCAACAGGGCAGTGCATTTCTTGGATAACGTTCGGTGGATTGGGGTGGGTTGATTGGTTGGTTGGTAGGTGAAAATGTTGCTGTTGATCATTTGATCGAATACGAGGTGATGGGGGTTCTGGACGGATGGATGGATGGATGGATGGAGGGACAGAGATGCGGGTATCATGCAGGACCGGCATTGGAAATAGAGCACGGTATTGGGAAAGTGGATTCATAACTGGAATGTTTGTGCGAGACTATTGATTGATAGCTGATGACAAAGAGTCGGTAGTAGCTGAACTCATAATCTCCGAGGTAAGTACAAGTGCTCGAGTATCTGAAAACTGAAGGAGGCGAATTGAAGGGGTACAGCACCGCAGGCGTTTGGTGGATGGGATGTCAGAGTTCAAGTGGTACGAGGGGAGTGAGGGGGTGTTAGGAGTTGGTGGGGTGATGATGGTGCCAATGGGAAAGGACGTGAGGCGGCCATGGCTTGTTTCACTGGCAAATGGCTGGAAGACCAAAGCGGTTTCGGACCCTTTTCCGGTATCCTACGTTCTGGAAGGCTGATTGCGTGTTTCCACTTTATTTCTGGATATTTGACTTACGTTAAGCTACCGGCACTAGCTGATGGTGATGCATTGTCTAATGTCCCGCAATTCAAGTAATCCCACAGGCACTGTCTACGATCATTGGGCCAACCAGATACAGAGTTCACTTTCCGTAAGGTTGATTCTTGTTTGAAGGGCGCCATTGCGTCGTGAAACGAAATCTGGTATTGAGATAGAGGATAAATTTCTGGTATCGACGCGTTTTTTCGACTGTGAAAACGCCTTGCCGTCGGCATATACGAGAATATTACCGTCCGACTATCAAATCAGTCCTCAACACCCACTTCCCGACCCCGGCATCTTCCGTCACCACTCTCCCTTCGTGGAGAAGGCAGTGAGCTCCATGTCTATGCAATAGCGCAGTTCCCTTTTCAGGTTCAATGGCGTGTTCCTCGCCCTGGGTGTGCTTTGTTGCTTCGGTGTAGAACACCGTTTCCCCTCCGCGAACCCCATCGCTCCTCCCAGTGAGGTATATCAATAGCGTCCATGTGGTCTGAACTCTCACCTGCGGATCACCGATTGAGAACGAGGCCGTATCATCATCTGTCAAGCACTTAATACTATCTCTACCCCACGGAAGCCGTGGATAGGGGAATTACAGTGTTTATCGAAGAACTGGCCTTTAGAGTATCTATAAACTCTGATATTTGGGCTAAGTCCTATGACTTCCCCGCCCCACAATTCCTTCCCACCATCCTCACCGGCTTCCCGTGCCACAAGATCCTTCAATCCCGTTTCGTTCCACAAACGCTCCGCAAAGCCCAGGTCGTATATTGAGATGCGGTCATTCACACGCAACGCTTCACCACGTTTCGGCTTGCCGGGCGTTGTGGTCAAATCGAGGGATTGGGAAACGAAATTGTGGTATATTCTGCAGAGTGCCGCGGTGAAGAATTTGGGGATTGTAAGGATTTGCATGGGTAGGATTGTTTCCACCGTTAGGTCCTCAGACGGGATTACCGGAGTAAGGGGTGGCCATGATGGCGGTGGTGGTGGTGAATATCGCTCTCGGGTCGGGACCTCCTTCTTCCTCGCGGGACCTTTCTTGGGCATTCTCAGAGTTTTTTACTCGAGGATCTCTGGGTCGCTTAGCTAGATAGATGGGTATGTGGCATCAGCTTAGGTGTTCCGTGGAATTTAGGGATGGAGAAGTAACCTTCTATGGTGCTTGAGTACCGTACCGGTATTGTGGTCTCCTGGATAGTTAGTTCTGTGCGGGAGAGGCAGGGAGTTTGTACGGTATACGAGTACTCAAATACCAAGGCACCTGGTGGGCACCGGTATGAGGAGGCTTGGGACTCTGCTGGAGCACCATATGAGTACTCGTACAGTAGGATTGTGCACGTCCCTAACTATGGCTACTAACCCGGGCCTGTGGCGCCAAGTCGATGTTTAAGCCGCCATTAGTCAGCAAGGCCCCACCAAAACCAAGCTTCGTCACCCGTCGATTCATTCCCTGTCCCGATTAAGCACCCATCACTCTCTCTTTCCTAATTTCCCGCTCCTCGCTTCACCAAAGACCACAATACCAACAACCCCACACACTCGCTATAAAGCTTCGGCTCCGTGGTTTCGGATTTCACGACCAAATCTCCTTTTCAAAGCAAAAATGTGGAGCTGGTTCGGCGGCGGTGCCGCAAACAAGAAGGACTCTGCCAAGGATGCTATTCTCAAGTTACGGGAGCAGTTGGAGATGCTGCAAAAGAAGGAGAAGCATCTTGAAGGGGAGATTGCACAGCAAGAAGCCACCGCCCGAAAGATGGCCCAGACTAATAAAAATGGTTCGTGTTAACTCCCTACCATCTTATCTACCTACCTTAGACATCCTATAGCCTCGCACATTCTCGTCTAGCACAGCAAGCGGGTTGCTGCTGGATGTACGGTGTGCCTGTGCTTCCAAATCTACCCTGAAGCGATCGTGTCTTGTCGTTATTTCGGCTAATTCTCTCACCTATGATATAGCCGCCATGACTGCATTAAGACGCAAGAAGACACACGAGACCCACCTTGCTTCAACCGTTGCTCAGATCAATACCATTGAGCAGCAGATGCACTCTATTGAGACGGCGAACCTGAATTATGAGACCCTGAAGGTCATGCAATCCGCTAGTGATGCTATGAAGAAAATCCATGGCGGCATGAACCTGGATAAGGTCGACATGACTATGTACGTGACTATTTTTCTTAGCATAGATTCAATACACCGATTAAGTGTAGCACCGAGCGAGGTGTTGGGGCGAAACCTCAAAGGGTAGACGAATCCTGGTCCAGCTCGGCCTGGTACCCTTCAGGCCGATCTGGATTTTGGTTCTTTTGAGGGCTGTCCTCACCCTTGTTTTTGATACACAAAGCTTGGGCTAGGGAATCTTGTTGTGCTTGAAAAAAACAAAACAGAATACTAACGGGCTACGTTATAGGGAGGAAATCAGAGAACAGCAAATGATTGCCGAGGAAATCGGCAACGCAATTGTTCAGATGGGCGAGCCCACCGACGAGTCTGAGTTATTGAAAGAACTAGACAATATCAAGCAAGAACAGCTAGATACTCAAATGCTCAGTGCCCCATCTGCTCCGGTTACCGCAACGCCCCAAGCCGGTAAGCTTTATTTCCCACCTTCTTACCTACATACTACGGAATATGTCGCTAACAGGTATTTAGTCAAGGGGAAAACAATCGAGGAGGACGAAGATGCAGAATTGATGAAGTTGCGAGCGGAAATGGCAATGTAATAAGCAATTGGATGATCGTCGGGGTATGGGAATCTAGGTTAGGGATGTGGGAAGTTTAGATTTTGTGTTTGTTTTTTTCCTAATGTTTTTCAACAGACCGTTTTGCAGAAGATCAATTTTCGGGTGCTGCTGGCATAGTCATTTTCCCCCCCATCAACTGTTTCCTAGGATTCTCTTTTCCTTGATGTTCGGGGGAAGCCTGTCGGGTCAGCAACGGTAAGCACAGGCCTTGGGACAATGACTGCGGGTGTACACACTATCTCCATGTTTGTGTTTCCTTGATTGTGGCGTCCAGATATTTTGTGGATAACCTCCTTTTCTCTCTCAACCCTGCTCCCCTTCCGCTAGCCCTTCTCAGCATTTATTACGGTTCTGCCGTTTCCCCCTTTCTGTTATTTCTTTCGGTTCCTTTGCGGGTAACTCGGTGGTTTGGTTTGGCTTTGGGAGCAAGTGGAGTGTATTGTTTCTTCTTTCCTTTTCACGTTGTGTGGGCATTTGTACTCAGATTTTCAAACAGCTATACTTTGACAACAGATCTGGTGGCTTTGAACAAGAATACGGAATACAAGAAGTTATTACGGCCGTACACATGGTGTTTAGATGACAAGGTCTTTTCGTGGCCGTGAGTTCCGAGCTTTGGAGCAGAGCCATAATTTACTTTGCTATATTATGATAATAGGTGACTCGCATACCGTACACTATTGAACGGTATCGTTGGGACACGTGTTGGTCCAAAGCGCACTAGGGCACTGCACCGTCGGGATCACCGGTCCCAACGCAACCATTGGCCCATGCGAGACCCAGACGCCGAGTCCTTTGCCGCCTTTCACGGCGGACCCGACACCATACCCATTATATGCAGAAGCCGCTCTCCCTCTCGTATGTATTATATCCTGCAGCCGACTGAGAGCGTACGCGAATCACAAAGGAAGCCCAACCAGAAGTAATGTGACGAAAGTCACTCTCAAAGTGAATCACCCCGAAGAGCAACACTTGCAGAGGGTCAGAGCGTCTGAAGGTCCGCCAATTTCCTGAAGGTTTAAGTGGGCGCAGTGCCGTAGGAAGCTAGCTATCATTATGCAGTGTTTTTCTCACTGTTCTCTCCCGCATATAGTATCTACACTCGCTTTTTTTCCTTCTCTGGTTGTGAAGTTTGATATATTTCCTCTCATATTATATAATATAGCGTTCAAAGAGTGTAAGACCAGCTCGGCTCGGTGAACAGCGTTTCATCTATCACCCCACTGTCCCAACGTTCCAACGTTCCAGTATACATACTGGGAGAATTCCGGACGGGAATCTCAGAGATTTATGCTAGAACTAAGTGAACCTTTCAATCTGGAATGTCAGTGGTGGCGTGTGAAAGAGTGGTTGCTATTATACACAAGGTTGGTACTGTATAGTACTGTACTCGTACAGTCAGTGGCTCAGGTCTTGTTTGCTTGGCTCGATACTCGACCTTTCCTCCGAGGTTTCTCATATGATTGCCAACCTCAGTTTCTTCCACCCCTCCTTTCTTTCTTTCTTTCTTCCTCTCCCCTTCTGTCTTGTTTTTCTCGGATTGGGATGTAGGCACACACCTGTGCACGATATAGAAAAAGAAAAAAAAAATCAAGCTTCGTTCTTTCTTTCTTTCTCCCACCTTTTCAGTGATAAAAATCTGCTGTAAATCGAGTGACAGACTGTGATCTCAGAATTCTGTGATACCTTGTCATACTATTATATAGCGTAACAACGCTTTGAAAGTCGAACGCAATGGCCCAAACGAGATTACAAAAGGCTGTGAATTTTTTTTTTTTATTGCTCCGCTAACGTACCGATATTCCCTGCATGATTATTCAATCGACCGTCAGTTGTCGGAATTTTTGTAATATCAGACGATACCTCTAAGAATGTACCCGTTCCTATACATACATACATACATACCCCGCCAGGAAAACTCCCTCTAGCTCTCGGAAGATCTTGTCCAGAAACTTATCCCAATCCCGGACGGGGGGGCAGGGGCGTCCTTTCCTTCTTTACAATCGGGAGTAAATAAATCTCTTGGGGTCGGAGCTGTACTGTACAGTTTGACAATGAAAGGATGGTTATCACTATCACGCGAAGAAGGGGGAAATAATTCGGTAATTAAATTAATCAATCCGCCTCCTGTTAGGATAAGTATTGGATCCCCCCGTGGAGGGTGAAACTGGGGCGAAGGTGTGGTACCCATCATAGCTGGCTCGTAAAGCGGCCGAGATGTCGAGAACCAGTTTTTCCCCAGGGGAGTTATTACTTGTTAGTTAATCGATTAGAGGCTCGGTCTTTTGATTTGCCTCGGCATGAATTTATTGTTAGCAAGATTTCTCATTGGGTGAAATTCGTGATTGAGAGCGAGCGAGAAGCGTGTTGTGGTGTGTTGTGCTCTTGTGTTGTGCCACACATCCAGCGCCTGTCTACCGTACGGATGAGGGGCTATGGGAGTTGTTCACACATGACAAACCCGTTTCCAGCCATTTTCCGTATGATACAAGTAATACTCGACCGCTCCCCGGCTTCTAAATTTGAGCTTCAGACTGCGTACAATAGTTACTGATATTACCATCCCATTTCTTTGGGATTTATCCCTCGGGACAGATGGCCGAGTGACTACTGGTATCATATCATGCTCTATGATACTCCACCGATAAGTTAACATAACACTGTGATACGGTACTTGTACCCCCCCACAGGGGTCTAGATAAGGGATCTTGTCCCACGTCGCCCATCCCCACTGGCATACTGCTGTATGATACCGGCCCGTGAGCGGGCGCCCGTTGGAGTGAACGGGTGTGGGCGGATTAGAGCGTTGGGAGTGCTCTCACTCTCTCTACCCAGTCGATAGAATCACATTACGGCCCCGTCCTTATTGGGAGTGGTTTGTTTGTTTGTGAACATAGTTTTGCGAGTGAGTGTTACGCCGTGTATTTTTTTTTTGTTTGGCTTGGTTGTCTTGTGATTTTCGCGTTTGCGCCAGGATCCTCGCCCGGAATTGGAGAGTTCGCGCAGGTAGACCCAGGTGGGAGTTATTAACAATGTCGCTAGGGGTTGCCACTCGCATCAACAGCCCATCAAACTCCCGACAATTGTTGAGTTTCTTAAATTCCATGTATTTAAGAGGTCGATCCATCAGCCAATTCTTAACTTTCATGAAGTTTCTCTTCTCAGGATTGTCCTTGAGAAGAATAGCTACAAAATCATACCTGAATAGAGGCATAAAAGTGCAGTTCAAGTGGGCATTTGTGGTCCTCAATTCCGGGTCCGATTTTCGGGTTTTTACACCTTGACCAGGTGGGACCAAGGAACCAGGTGGCCAAGCCTTATTGTTAACTTATATTAACATCACCTAGGTCTCACTGCGCAAACTCTCTATCAATAGATGGATCTTAGATTAGTCTACCAACCCTTGCGATAATCAACGTAGACAACCTCGCTATTATGCACTGCCGCGTACAAGTAGGCATCACCATGATTTCGTTAAACCTCCTGACACCGCCAAATAACGTCGACAAAGTTTTGTCATCTTCACTGCATCGCTGCATAAGAGTGGATCCGCGCTGATATTATAGATGGTGACACAGGTCGGTCGGTGATCATTGATCTGCCGTACGGTAACTTAACTTGTTTACTCTGCCCTACCGGCAGTCGGGTGCGCTAGGCTTCCTGATGATATGATAGCGCGGTAGTACGAGCTGACAGTGCCGATCCGGTCCAGCGAGAAAGTGCCTAAATACCCGCACCTAGCATGATACCGTACCCTATCAGTGCTTTTCAAGCGGGATCAAAGTTATCATACATATGATACGAGCGACAGGAAGGAAAAAAAAATGTGAATGTGTGGGATCCGGGTTTTGCCCGCCCCCCACCCCCCAAGGCACGAGAGTGAGCAAGGGCACCATCTTCGGAGGATGCTGCGCTTTGAATGGGGTTCGGAATCAATCTACCGGTATGATGTTTCATACAAACGACAACGACTGCCCGCTTCCCGCTTCCCGTTCGTGGTGGTGAGATATATTTACCCGGAACCACATAGGTGGACCCGCCCTCAATCAGGTATAAGTAGACCTGGGGCGACATACCATATTTGTGCTCGCATAATAAAACGCCCAATTCCTCTTCTCTCGTCCTCCCGTTTGGAATAGCGAAATCCTCCATTCACCGCTCCTCCCACCCAGCAGCGAAGAATGTATCTAACAACCCTCCCCGCAGAACTCCTCCTCCTTATAGCCTCAAACCTAGCTGTGCGGGATATAGCGGTGCTGAGCAACGCCCACCCATGTCTAGCCAAATCCCTGGAACTCGCTCTTTTCGACAGTCTCCAGCATAGCTCCTCCCCGGACCTTTGCCGGAGGGGGATATACACGGCTGCCCGACGGGGCGACAAATCGCTGCTGGAACGCCTCTACTCCCAGGGGATCCTTGAGAAAATTGGTCCTGTGCCACTCATCTGCCAGGCCATCAAAGACCTCGCCCCCACGGACCGCACACGCGCAGCCGGCATAATAGCAGCCCTGATATCCTCGGGCATATCCCCCAATGCTGTGGACCCCACCAGCTGGCACCTGGATACACCTCTGATGCTAGCAATCCAGCTCAAGAGTTCGGACATCCTGAAGGCACTCCTCTCTAGCGACGACATAGAGATCGACTCGGACGCACGACCCGGCACGGCAGTCCTCGCCGCCATCAAACTCGCCGCCAGCGAATCAGAACCAAGCGGTGTGCTGGAAACGCTCATCGAAGACCCCCGCACAAACACAAATGTGCAGGAATGCACCACACGCCGAAGTCCCCTGCACTATGCTATACAAGTCCGCTCCCTGCGCGGGGTCCGCGCGCTCCTGGCGAACATTAGGACTGATGTCAACGCCCGGGCCTCGCTGACTAGGACCACCCCGTTGATGTTCGCGATTCAGGAGGGTGGCCTGTCGCCAAGTGGGATCTCGCCAAGCGCGAATATAGCTGGGGGAGCGGTTCTCTGGGGTGAAACGCGCGAGGAGGAGGAATTTTGGGGGGTGGTGGACGGGCCGCCCCTGAGTGAGCCTATGTGCGAGATTGTGGAGTTGCTCTTGGCCGACCGGAGGATTAACGTTAATGCCCGGGATGCGTGTGGTCAGACGGCACTGCATATGGCCGTACAGAGGGGCCAGGCGAAGGTCGTGGAGATGTTGCTCCAGCATGGTGGCGTGGACCTGGATATCGGGGATTAGGACGAGGGTACAGGCATTAGCGATTCTGAGAAGGGTCAGGCCAACAAGGAGTAAGCTCGTGGGTATATCGGAGAGGGCCGGAAGCGGGATTGTACGTACGGTGATGTCCTGACCGTTGCCGGAGCTGTGATAGTGATTCTAGATAGATGGATGGACCCTATCTTGACAGAGAGGTCAGTTTGATGGAATACATTTCTCCCCCTTCCCTTCCCTTCCTGGAAGCTCTCCCCCAATTGGGACGTTGCAGCACAAGACCCTGCTTTGTATCATACTCGAGCTCGTCCCACTGTACGATAGCTTAATCGAATAACCTCCACTAAATAAATAACCCACGTCATGTTACATAGCACTCCACCAAGATTTGTGCCGAAAAAAAAACAAAAAAACAAAAAAACAAAAAACAACGACCCAAGAGGATAATTCATCAATCAAACCGAGGAAAAGTGTGAAAGGCATAGCCTGGGAGAGGAAGGGGAGGAGAATGCAAGAATCACACATTACTCAAGGAAGCAAGCAAGCAAAACGTCCATGTGTATAATAGGATACTTATGCGTGGCCTGCGACATATAATGACATCCTCCCACGCACGACCAGCACATACCCAACACCACACACACGGCGGGAACGCTCTGTTTGTGCAATCAATAGACGATAGAGCTGCCAACCAAGGGAATGGGAAATCAATATTCTAACGACATTTTTTAAAAGCATACACCTCGTCGAGTGACATTTTATGAACACGATCGCATGACACCGCCCCCCCCCCCAATGCAACAGAATCTAGGGCCAAAAAAAAGCAATTAACCTACTTACATTCCCATCATAAAGCCACACAGGGAGCACAAAAAAAAACAGGGTGGGAAATAGAAAGGAGGGGAAAAACATCATACCTCATAAAAGAAATTACAAGAATCAAAGTAAATACAACGAGAAGTGAGGAGACAAAGGGTGGGGGTAGAAGAGGGGAAAACGGAAAGAAAAGGACCTTTCGGCCGGCACCAGCACCCTCTCATGTTAAAACATTTGTCCCAAGATTCAATCCAAACCATTCACAAACTCACTTCGCCCGCCTTCCATCTCCCCTTCTACCATGAGTATCACTACCCCAATTTCAGCCTCCCACCCCCACCTGCACAAACTCCCCAGGAGCGGGTAGGGAGTGCAAGTAAAGGGGCGAACAACGCCAAATCACGCAACAGTACCACCATGCCTGAAGAGAGCAGAATGACCACAGAGTGCGCAAAAAAAAAAAAAACACATGGGCTGATGAAGGAGTGGGAGGAAGAGCAAAAGGAGAAATTTGGTATAGGGGATAGTAGAATTGATAATACAAATGGACCAATGGTTCCGCCCGACGTTCTAGTTTATAGAAAATAATAGTAGATAAGGGAAACAATAAGAACGGGAAAGGACCAGGATCGTTCCCACAAATTTTTGTTGCCTAGCCAGTATTCTGGCGTTTTGCTTCCAAGCCTTGGGGCTCCGGTTCGGGCTCGCGGGGTCGTTTAGTGGAGGTGGGGGTTGTTGGATGTTGCGTAGAGTCTGCAGTGGCAGCGGAGGTAACGGAGGTAGGGTCGAGAGTGGGTTCCAAGACGGGTTTGGCGGCTGGAGGCGAAGGATGGGGAAGAGATGCTTGTGCGAGTGCTGGTGTGGCGGGAGCGGGCGTAGGCACCGCTACTGAAGAGCTAGCAGAAGAGATTCTGTTAGCAGCTGCCGTCACCGCAGCTTGTTCTTTTTGCTTCTTGGCCAGCAGCAACCTCTTAACCAGCGCAGCCTTCTCCTCTGCCGAAAGAGCTTTGATATTGATGGGAACGGAAGGTTTATTCGGCTGATGAACCGCTACTGGTGCGCGGTTACTCGCAGCAGCAGCAGTGATGCCAACCGCCGAAGCAGTAACACCCTTGCCCTCCCCGGGTTGGGTCTGCCCATGTTGCTGCTGGTATTGTTGTAGAATCGGCGGCTGGGCAACAGTCTTCGCCTGATCAATTTGCTTAATAATAGCGGTCAATTTCCTGATGGCCTCCATTGCACCAGGGTCCTTATCCAACAAGCTGTTAAGCACTTCGGTTGCCATCTTAAGCAGCTCAGGTGAGCGTGGCCCGGGAGCATCCTTGTGCTGTTGAATCAACGCTCGAAGACCAATAATCGCCTCATTAAAATCAGGGCTATGTCCGCTACTTTGCACATTGAGTGGCGGCTGCTGCTGTGGAGAAGGCGCATGTTGCTGCGGCTGCTGCTTCAAACTCGTGGGACTGGGGATTGGCGCGTAGTACGCCGGAGGTAGACGAGGAGCTGGAACCGCGCTTGGTGCCGCCGGAGCTGGTTGGTATTGCGGCTGCTGAGATTGAGGGTATGGCAAGTATTGGGGGGGTTGTGGTATAGATTGGGGTGGAGCGCCACCGTAGTACTGAGATGATGACATCTGTCCGTTTTGAACATTGCGATGGCCGTCTGAAAATCCGGATGCATAGATTACTGGGCCTATAGAGCGAGTAGCTGCACTAGCTTTCTTCTCCCTCTCAATGCTGACACCTTTTGCACAGCTCCATAGCCAACCCTTTCCGCTACGCTCAACTTTGTAGAAAGCCTTGTGTTGACCAAGATTGTGCCTAATGCTACTCTGCCACCCGTTCGTAGTGACCCTCAGTTTGTAGTAAGGGTACTTCCGCTCAATGGCTTTGTAGATCTCTGGTAAAGTCAAGGCGCCTCTTTCAGAAGACGAAATTGCCTCATGGATAAGAACGACATAAGAGGCTGAGGGCTTCAACAAAGCTTCAGGGGGGAAATCAGCTTCGTTGATTTCAGGAGAGGGACTGCGCTTTTTCTTTGGGGGCGGTTTTGCTTTCTTGGATTTTCCCTTCTTTTGCTCCTTCGGGGCTTGCTGGTAAACAGTTGGCGTAGGCTGAGCCTGGGGCAAATCATACGAAAGAGCGGGGTCAATCAGCATGGACATAGCTTCATTCGCAGCCGCTAAGGGCGCAAGGTCTTCCAGGTCATCGTGATAAGAAGAATGATACATTTCGGTATCGTGTTGGGAATCTGCAGGATTTTCTTGCCGTGGTTTCTGGGTGGATGATTGAGGTTGTTGGGGGAGCAGCAGTTGTAGCGGAGCTTGATTTTGCGTCTCGGGTTTCTTCTCTTTGGGAGGCCGCCCTGGGCCCTTTCGTTCTTGGGCCGGGGCAGAGGGTTTCTCAGATTTGGCCGAGGGCCGAGGAGGAAGATATAATTTCCCTTCCTTCTTCGTCTCTTCTCCCCCACCCTTTGCCGACACTGGAAGATGTGACCTTTTCCTCTCTTTCTCCTGCTCCTTCTCCTTCTGCAGTCGTTCTTTTTGACGTCGGCGTTCCTCCTTTTGTCGTTGAGCTTCGAATCGTTTTTTCTCACGCCCCTTCTCAAGCTCCCTCTCCTTTTGCTGTGCCTCCAGCTTTTCTCTCTGTCGTCTCTCCTTCTCCTTCTCCTTTGCCTTGGCCCGCTCCGCCGCAGCTTTCTCTTTCACCAATTCTTTTCGCTGGACTTCAGTCTGATCTTTTCGAGGTCTCCCCCGACCGCGCTTCTCAACCTTAGCGGGTTCAGGGCTTGGAGAGACCTTCTCCCCTTCATCGCCCGAGCTTTCCACCTCCTCAGAATTCTCCACATCACCCTCTTCACCCTCATCGTCCTCATCGTCCTCATCCTCTTCATCCCCTTCATCACTATCCTGATCACTCTCCTCTCCTCTCTCACCCTCCCCACTATCGCCACTCCCACCTACACTATCCTCGTCACCATCATCATCACCCATATTCACATCCGGATCACTCAAATCACTCTCCATACCATTATCATCACTAAAGGAAAACGTCATTTTCCCTTTGGTACTCTTGCATTTTCCGCCCTTTCCCTTGCCACCCTTCCCTTTGCCCGCCCCCCCACTCGCAGCTGGGGGCTCAATCACCTCTGGGCCACCATCCAAGTGCTCAGGAACGTAGACAACAAAGCTAACACCTCCAATTTGAACCTTGGTCCCCTCCTTTGGATCGATGATAAGCTTTGTCCCCACCTGCACAAACTCTTCATTGACAAACGCGCCATTCTTGCCCATGATATCCAGTTCAAACCATCCCCGGACAGCATTGTAAGCCAACTTGGCATGTTTACGAGATATATTCTTTTTGGGAGGGGCAGTGCTAGCAGCCTCCTGCTCGGCAGAGGGATTCGGAGGGGGCAGATAAATCATAGGCGTCTCATCCTCCTGAGCAAAGTGGTTGTTATGATTCCCATACTGAAACTTGAACGGATCTTTAAAGGGCGGGAACTGCGGCTGCCCTTGAAAGGTGGAGCCCTTGCGGGATGTGGCAGGAGCAGCACTGCTCCCGCCACTAGTGGTAGATTTGCTTTTCTTGCTGTCCGTACCGTCCTTCTTCTTTCGCCGCTTCTTCTTCTCCCTTTTCAGGCCCATAGCGCCGGATGTCGTTGGGTGCTCGAATCCGAATCCATTGCCCCCACCAATAACCGTGCTCCCGTCCGGGCCAATCTGTTGAAAAGTATTACTCGTTGCGCCCTCCATGCGGCCGAATATGACGGAAGAGTTCTTCACATAGTAGACATTTCCGTCGTCAAAATTTAACTTTATAAACGCGTCGATAGTATGCTCGTATTCCAATTCCTGGCTATCCCCACCGGCGCCATCGAACCCGGTTGCGTGAATGAGCTGGTCCATCCTATCACGGCGTAACTCTTCCAGTCCCGCGATCCCCGCGTTAGCTGATGATCGTCGGCGATCGGGGGAAGTCGGATCCTCTAGCTCGTGCAAGGCCCCTGGTTCCACGATCGGCGATGGCGGAGGGATATCGTTGAAAATGAGGGGTCGACAGGCCTCGGCCGCCCGACGCATGTTCTCTACTTGCTGCTGGGGTGTGGATAGTTGGGGTTGAGATACCGGTAACCGCTCCGGCATATCCGGAGAGCGGAGTTGTTGGGGAGGAGGTGTAGTCATAGGCGCAGATAGGGCAGTGGGAGCGGCGATGTCGCCGGCGGCGGTGGTGGTGACGGGGTCTGTAGTGGCATCGTTGGCAGCGGCCGAAGTCCCAGCGGGAGCGGAGATTGGCGGCACCTCTTCCCCGATTCCACAAACGGCGCCCTTCTCCACCTTTTCCCCTTTCCCCTTCTCTTCCTTCTCTTCCTCTAATTGTTTTGCGGGAATTTTGTCATCCTTCACTTCCGAAACCCCACTTACGTCCTCCTCCTCAACAGGACCCACGTGATGGGTCGCCTTGTCATCATCCAGTTCCATTGCGTCTTTGATTCCCTCCGGAGGAGGAGGGCTAGGTGCGCGGGTGTCGTCTTTAGCACCCATATTTGTTTCTAATCGAGGTAGCGCGTCCAAGCTCGTAGGACTGAACGACTGACTCTCCATGATTGCCTTTGTCTCTTCCCCTCCGGCTCGCAAAGGGGTCGATAATAAAAACAGCTGGATCCTAATCAGGTTCGTCGCGGCAGAAATGGGCGTAGTGCTTATTGAACGATTCGAGGAGGGGTGGGAAGAGAAGAGAGGGGGCTGTTGGTGTGGGTATGGGTGTATGTACGTGACAGGTGTCTGATCTAGTCAAACGGTCGTTGAGGAATTTAACTCGAAGACCTCGCTTTCACGCACTCTGTCTTTCTCACTCACGCACTGGGAAGGGGAGAAGGGAAAGATGGGGCTCCCGATTCGCCCGCAGCGAGGTACATGTGGCTTGGCAGGTGGCCAAGACTAAAACATATTTAAGCTTGTTGAGAAGATCAAAATTAATTTTTTTTTTTGGTAGTATTCCTTTTGAAGTGCTAGTACAGTACAGTGCCCCCGCAAGTGCCGGCATTTACAGGTATGATAGGAAGAAAAAAGAAGCCTCCGAAAACCGACCGTTCCTGTACCGGTAGATAGTAACCTTCCTATATCGTATCCTTAATCAGATTATCCCCCTTTCCCCTCTCGCAAGTACCGGTATCATGTAACTTGCCCCCCCCCCCTCTCACGACCCATCTCAACCCAACAATAAACCGACCAAAGCCAAATCCATACAATAACTACAGTGCCATCCAAACACATGAATCCCCTATAGTCCACTCATGGAGTCACCCTCTTCCTCTTCCTTACCACCCTACAAACAACCCGGTTCCAAACTCCTTCCTCTCAGCCAAATCCCATCATGCTCACCTGACACGCGAGTCCGTTTCCTTGGCTGGTACTCTCCTTCCTTCCTTCCTTCCCCTCTCACCACTTCCGGGAAGCGATACAAATTAATCATACTTAACAGCATAGCTTCCTACGATATGGCAACCGCCCGACTAAGCCTATTTCATCCCCCTTCGTCAGTCTTGGTAAAGACTGACGTCTCGCTACTGACGAGCTCGCTTTCCATGGGAGCTTTGAGGAATGGGGAGTGGGTTAACGTCATTGGGGATACGCAGAAGGAGGAAGAGGGGGAAGGGATGTTGGTCAGGGCTGTAACGCTCTGGTCGGCCGGTGGAATTAACTTGGGGAAGTATGAGAAGGGGATGAAGGGGAGGTTGGAGGCCGATGCATCGGGTTGATCGAAGAGGTGAAGTTTCGCCACCCTCGCGTCCAGCATAGGCACAGACTCCCCTTTGTGATATCGTGTTGGTCGGGTATCCGTAGTGGGTGAATGAGACCGTGAGTTTTCCGCACCCATTTTTTTCCTGTTTGCTGTTGTTTCATCCTCATTTCTCCGGGGGTGTTCCCTTGCACTGTATCGTGACCCGTGGAATGGGTTAGGGAAGTTTGGCACCAACCGTCTATTATTCCCTGCTCATAATCATCACACGGTGCCTCTCATCTCAATATCTATACTAACATCCAACGTCTAGACAGAGTATATAACCACTGCGGTTGAGGACAGAGCGGCAGAAATAATATACCCAATTACGAAGCCACATGGAACCTAAGTTCTATTACCAATGCCTTGTTATTGATTTCCGAAAACCCCACCTGACGAGTGAGCAAAGCCAGAGTTTGAACATGGCAGAGGAAAACCCTACCCAACCCAACCATATGCAGTCTAATAGTATATAGAGAATCCATGCAAAGTAAAATACAGCCGCAAAGAAAAAGAAAGCACTAGTACTAGAGCTCCAACCTCACCTCCCTTTCCTACTCAACATCCCCATCTCGGGTTATCCTGCCCCTCTCTCAGCCATTCTTCTCTCCACCCAGCAGCCTTTCTACCAACAACCCCAACATCAACCCTCTCCTCCGCAACCTTTCCAAAGCAATCCTTCAGCACATCCAACACCACACACCCCTTGCCAACCCTCAACCCCCGCTCGTCACCCCTTACCCACCCAACCGGGTTTCCCTGGCGCACATATATCCCTGCAAATTTGCCCGCGTTCCTATACACCTCACTCCCGATAGCCGCGGCAAGGAGGCACAAGGCAACAGAGTACAAATCCGACTGGAAGGTCGGCAGTGGATGCGGAACCGCCGCCACCATGGCTCTAGAGCTAGAAGTCGGAGTAACCGGCGGCGTAATCTGCGAACCAGAAGTGGGGGGCCTGGAAATGAACGACTCGAGAAGCTCGGGTGCACAGAAGCAAGTAGTAACCGCGTTCACTGCCTCGGGCGACTCCCCACCGTCGAGGTGAAAATGCCCAGAGGAGAAGTCCACCACGACCGGCTCGTACAACTTCGTCCTGCAAGCGACCCACGCTGCGTCCTCAATATCACTATTGGCGGGACGGAATTCCCGCAGAAGGATATTACTCCACTTGACGTCCCCGTGAACAACCCCCACCTCTTTGAGCTGGGAGAACACCCTGGCCAGCCGCTCAGCCAGAAACAACCACTGCCCCATCCCAACAACCGGCCTCCTCACATTCGCCATAGCGTTCCTCCCCTCCTCCCTTTCAACGTCCAGCTCTCGTGCCCTCCGCTCAACAAAGCACTCCAATGTCCCCATGCTGACCAGCTCCATGAACAGCGACGATGAAGGAACATCAAACCCACGGAACCGCGCAATCTTCAGGTCCGGGAGGGCCGTGGTCAAGTAATGCAATATCTTCGCTTCCTTCTCAATCACCTCCCGACCACCAGGCGCTGATGGCGTCTTCACAGCTAGGTTTCGAGAGCGGATAGCATACACTTTCGACCACGCACCCTCGCCGAGGAGGAATTGGCGTTGCTGGATCGCGCCTGGGGACATTGGCACGTCGATGCTTGGCGGTGGCAGCGAAGGTGGGACTGCATCGAGTAATGTCGTCGGGTCCTGAGATGTGCCCGAGGAAGAAGTCAATGAATAAGGGGTTATCGGCGGCGTGAACTCCTGCAGCGGTGGGGAGGGGTGGAAGCATGTTGGCGGGATGACGATTGGCATCACCTTTTTCCTAGTGCTGCTTTCCATTTCTGCTGTTGTTGGTTTGTAGTCTATTTTTAAAGAAATTTCCTTGTCTCAAGGAGGAGGAGAAGGGGGAGGGGGAGGGGGGGAACTGATATCCAAATATTTATACCCCATCATTTGTACCCTTTGAAGGGGGGGGGGGCTCCCCCCCCCGAAACCCCAGGCTGTATGTGCGTAAGTGTGTGTGTACGGTATGAGAACAGACAGACGTGAGGGGAAAAAGTGTCCGATTGCACTATAAGGCAGAGAGCGGTGGTAACGCCGTATAATACCACACATTTATTACGCTACCCCCGCCCTCAAGCAGGCAGGTAACGTTTGACAGGCAAATAGGTGTCCGGGGTAATCTACGGGGAAAAGATGAGTTCACGTCCGATGGACACCGATGTGCATTGCATTCGAATGCTGGTATCATAGGAATGGTGAAAATGGGACGCCGAAACATGAAACCGGCTCCGAGTCGAGAGGACTGGTCAAATATGCTCATCGCTACCATATTATGGTACCATACTGTGTGAAAGGGTTGAGGGTTGAAGGTTGAAAAGGAGGGAGGGTAAAAAACGTGCGGATAGAACGATACTTGGAAATATTCGCAGAGGTTGAATGGAGCCAGGAAGGCTTGATGGCCCTACTGCACACAGAGATAAACCCGCTTACGCCTCTGCTGGCTCTCTCCTCCACCTAGCATGGTATGATATGATATGAAGAGTGAGTGAAAAATTATACCATTATAATGGTCAGCACGAGATTTGAAGTCTAAATTACTCTATTCTTCTCTCTAAACGACAGCCGCAGTGAAACACAATCCTGGCGCTAAACTCTATTTCCATGTTAAATTTACCTACCGTACCGGTATCTTCCCTAATCTACCGTATTCCCTAAAAAATGAACGGAAAAAAAAAACCCCACCCCAACATACCGGTAACACCCTTTCTTCCCCGGTCCCAACACGCACCCCAATAGCAAATGCCTTACAAGCACGGAGAACACCCTATATAAATTTCCAAACAAACGGCAGGAAAGAGGCATTTAGGGCTCCTCCTCGTAAAATTTTCTTTTTCCCTGCTTTTACCCTGTCTCTGGCTTCAGTTTCATCATATGCTTCGCTGTGTGAACCAGGACCAGATAAGCCTTCACAATTCACCGCTCACAGTTCACTCACCCACCCCCATCTGACTCTGCATTTCTTTTTTCTCTCTTGAAATACTCCTCAGAGGGGCGACCGCGGAACAACCGATCAAATAAATGATAATCGGTTAACCCAACCGAATTCGCCGAAACCCCAATACATGTATCCGAGTACCCATGATTTGGTAACAGTGCCAGTGGTCAAGGTCGTCCTGGAGGGGGGGGGGGCTTGGATTTTTTGCTTCTTCTCAACGTTCAAGGTGCGCACGGCCTTTGAGGCTCTAGTTGGAGGCATACCGGCAGTTCGCCCTTTAACCGAACGGGAATGGCCGAGCAGGCTAGGTCTCGCGTATTGTTTAAGGTAAGCACCCGCCGTCCCTCTCTAAATGCATGAAAATTAGCGGCTAGAATCAATTGAAAACTCTGCAAAATCTGGGGAAGATGTTATGACATCCAAAGTGTGATGTAAGAGCTCCTGCACAAATCTTGTAAGGTTTTTGGCGCCGTTAGAGTCACGAGAATTGCTTTCATAGCATGACTACCAATGGCCGACGTTTAAAGATTCCCACCGAGCCCGTGGCAGGCTACAAGCATTGCGATTCGTCTAGTTTGCTGTGCTTTCTGCATAAACCCCCTCATATCAACAATTGGGATCCGATACGCTTAACGGTCTAGGTGGCACAATGGAAGGAGCGGCCAATTATGCCGGCTAAGCAGGGGACGGAAGAATACTCGAGTATCATGATGAGAGATCTTCCTGTCGCTCTCCAATGGTTTCAGTAGCCAACAGGGAACCTTTGAGTTAGAAGCAACAACACATTACCTTGGAGTGTCCTTACTCTCTGACTGCGTGCTGCGGGTGCCCCGCGGCTGGGCGATGTTCAACTGAAAAGCCTAATTGTGTTTACCCAGTTGCCCCACTAAATCCTTGGTCGTAATAACCCCTTCGCCCGCACGCACCCGTGGAACTCCGGATGGACAGTCATGTTCAATGCTTTTTAGTAAAACAGATGTCTGACTCGATCAAATGTTTGTATTCCCAAAAAGGGCTGCTTGCCAAGAGCACCAAAGCCGTGTTTGCTAATGAACCTTGCTCGAGTCAGTGCGGGAAAGTTCGGGAGTGGAGTTGTTGGACGCCACGTTCCGAATCCCCCCCCAAACCCCGAAATATCCGCAAAGGAGTGGTCGGGTACCTTAGACGCAATATCTGTTCTCGCGGTACCTTGCACCCTGCAAACCCGGATCGTGGACCTCGGAAACCATATAGACACTCACGGCTCGTAGAAGTTTCGTTTTGCGAGTGACAATTTATGACCTGTAAAGTTATCCAAGATATCCAGCAAGACCCAGGCCCATATCCAAGATGAATGAAAGCCCCGTTAACTACCTAAAAGTATAGCACATCTTGAATTGGGGCACCCTGGCGTGGGGTAGTGCTGATCGTCAAAATCTAACCCGGGCTAAATTCAACCCTGTACCTCCGGAACTCGGACAAGCCTAGGCCCGACCTTACCGGAATATAAAATATGCAGATTGTGTAGCACAACACCCGATATGTGATGATTGTGTAACTTGGCTGCTCGCGGTTGTTGAAATAAGTGAAGGATAAGACTAAGACAGAAGATAGGGGGCCCGAGGGGGGAGGGGAGTGCAAGAGGCCTTATATGGACTGCCTGAAGAAGGCTATCCGGAAATGGCCACGCAAGGCTTTTCATTCATCCGCAAATGCATTTTAACGTATTTGTGGGTGACATCATCGCTGTTGGGATCACAGTCACCGTTGGAAACGGCCTGAAAACTTCTCAATACCCGACGAAGTTCACAACAGAGGCGTTCGATGGCAAAGGTATCAGAGCCTTTCAGGTAAGACTCTGATCCGGCTTCTCTCCTGGTACCCATACCAATTCTTCCTTTTTTTTTACCGCAGCACAAGTTTCAGCGAAACTTGAACTCGTATTTTACCATGTTTGCGAGTGATGACTTGTGACTTGGGAGCACACATATCTGGCTGATAAGCTATGCAGAAAACAAAGGAAATGTTGTCACCCTCAATATAATCCTCGAGTCCTGTAGTGGCATACAACCTGAGTTGTTTCTCTAATAAACAAATGCCCAATGTCCGCATGCGCCTCGGCAATTAGAACTTTTCCGGTATACCTGAACAACTAAGATGGGATCTCCCACGGGGTTCCGCCATGCAGAGTGATTAAGATAACAAGAGTAATAGCGGTAAAGCAAACTATTTATTCGGCATCGGCAAACAAGACCACTAGGATCTACACACCGTCCTCTTCATCTATGGACCGGCGAGGTATTCTGACACCAGACAAACTCCCGGAAAAACGACATGATTTATACGGCATCCATCCCCCCCCCCCTGTTGAGCTAATAACGGGTTTCTTAATCTTCCGCTGGAGGCTCATAGGGTTTAACCAACATCCCCGAAAAATTTCTTAGCTTATCGCTTCCCCTAATCTCCTCTACAAGCAACGGGCACTTGACAACATTGAAATCCTCATAGAGTTCTTCAATCTGCTCGAGATATTTCTTTTGCATTCTTCGCCTAGCGGTGCACTGCTCACAGGTAGAGCCCTTCTGAGGGAAGAGGAGCTGATTGACAACGATGCTATGAGTGTCAATCTGGTAGTTGTTGAGTTCTTGGATCATGCGCTCCGTCTCATAGAGGGAAAGGAACTCTGGAATACAAACACAGATGAAGCTATTTATCAAGGTCAGACCTCATCTCATGTAAACCAAGCTGGCATCACTGAGCCTCTACTAACGACAGAAGGGGGTTCACTCACGTAGTCAGGTCAGGGTCTTTGAACTGCTTGGAAACTTCACCAATGACCTCTCGCATGCCCTCCATTTTCTGCATCATCTCGTCGACGCCGCCCGGCCCACCCTGAGCTCCCAGAATACCGTTAAGCATTGGCCCGAACTTCCCGCTCAATTGAGAGATCTTTGATAAAGCCTTCTCCAGCACCGCGGGGAATTGGAGGAAGCGCAGGGTATGGCCGGTAGGAGCGGTATCGAACACGATAGTCGAGTACGAGAGGGACTTGACCTGCTTTAGAACTTCGGCGAAGGACATGGCTTCATCTACTCCAGGGATCTAAAAGCAACCCGTCAAAACCGACAAGCTTTCGTTGAAAGCAGAAGATGACAACATACAGTAAATGCAAGATCCTGCATCATGTTCCCCAATGGATTCTGCGAGCCCTCAGCTAGAGAAAACGTCAGGCAACCGAGAGCAAAATGGTTTTCATCGCTATTACAGAAGAGGTATGCCGAGCTCACCTCCCTCGATCAACTCCTGCATGCTGCCGTTCGGGTCAATCTCCATGGCACTCAAATTATCGAACCCCTCAACCTTCCTCGCTTCCTTGCCAAACTTCTGATTAAAGGCATCGCTCAAGTTGTGTGCAGGATCCGTGGATATCAGCAGAACACTCTCGCGGACTTTGGCGAGCTGGATGGCTAGGGAGCAGGAGGTAGTAGTCTTTCCGACTCCACCCTTCCCGCCGACAAAAATCCATCGCAGGCTCTTCTGGTCCAGAATGGATTGGAGAGTGGGTTCGAGCGGGTCAAGATCCGAATCGACGAAGGCCGAAGACATCTTAAAACACGGTTTGTATGGGGGGGAAGGTGGCCTCGAGGTGTTGTTGCGATAAAGTTTTTTTTTGGCAATAGCGGTATGGCAGCTAGGTTTGATATGATGGGGTGGCAGAGGTTCTTGGTGGCAAGGAACTTCGTGGACTAACGTGGGGCATGGAAGACGTGGCGACCGGTAGGGATCTCGCCGCACGGGTGGATGGGTCAGGCGAAATCACTTGCCGGGTTCGAAACCTTTTCCTCTTTTCAAACGTCATTCTTTGACAGCCCTTCATCACCTTCCATAAAATTTCTGACAGTATCATACAACTGTCGGCAGGGCAGAATCAATCATTTGATTCACCAGGAAATCGAAGGCTATCATACCGTGCTCCTCTGAGAGCGAACAAATATGCTATCATAGCACCGTGACCGCACGGGAGAAAGATGACAAGTCTCGGAAACGAGAATCCCCAGACCACCTTGAACAAACGGTAGCCTCGCCGTAAACGCCCTTGATATAGTAAGATTTCAATTCGCCATACCGCGCCACCAGTTGAAGTCTCACAGAGCTCCACGATACCACCGTTTAATCCGATCAAACCCCAAAAAACCCACCAAAAAAGTTTCCCCCTTCTTTCTCCGAAAGGCAGTCAGTCACGTGCTATTCCGATACCAAGCGAAGCTTGGCACCTCTGCACAGTTGGGCTGTAAATTTCAGAAATTTAAAGGCATGATAATAACATTATAGGTTAATGTATATTACAAAGTTCCTTGCACGATATCATGCTGTAGTCCTCTTCAAAAGATACATCCCCCATCGACAACCCCGTCCGTCCGTTACAATACGGTATGATACAGCGCCCACCACCGGATCCCCCGATACCCGCAGCGGTATCACAGGAAATCCCACCCCGGAAACCGCGGAATTCGGACATTTCGCTGACGCCCGCTGCGCCGTGTCGGTCAGTGCCTTCCGGAAAATATATATATCATACTGCAGTTACCGTGTTATGGCGGTGCCAACAACCATCATATATTCCGAAGGGTTTTAGTATGATGGACTAGAGGAAATAGCCGCATCACATCCCGTAGATAAAATGAGGCCTTTGAACGGTACCATACCATATTCGTAACCCCATCTTCGTCGATGTGCGATCACTCAAGCCCGCCGTATGATTCCGGGGTGTATGATACTCGAGTACAGTACTAGTACAGCACGGTATCTTATCCCTCAAGAGCCGCCGAAAGCCAACGGGACACAAACTTCTGTATTATATCGCATCCTACCGACAGGTTCGCCAAAACCCCTTTCCGGGGTTTTGGAGTAATGTACCTATACACGCTTTCCCCCCTGCCTCGCTCTGGGATACACCTTTGGAAAGGGAATGTGAATTATTATTATTATTATTTTCTCTTTTGGACTATCCGTGACTCGACCATATCTCGCAGCGGTTGGAAATAAATGATACTGGACGGATGGTCCGTCGAGGGTTTTCACACTTTATTTTATCATATCTTATTATATTATAATTATTATACCTATGATAGGAGTTTGTTTGTGTTGTTTGTTTGTTTGTCTGTTTGTCCGGTTTGAACGTTTCCAATGCTAAACAGCCTTGTTCCGGGTGGGGGGGGACCGGACCGTGCAACAATGCTTCCCCCACGGCAATTCCGTATATATAGTAAGATGTCCAAACTCACGGAATACCGATACGTATGATAAATCCAAGTTACCGTGGCACCCCGCGATGTGCTGGGTGCTTTGTGCAGCGATTTTTTTTTTCTTTTCTTCTTCCGAAATTGTGGTAACGGGTATCTATAATACAACACGACAACCGTAACGGTATCCTACAGTCCTTTCTCAACGAATCGTCGGAGGGCGTTGCGTTATGCTGGCCCCAAAAGCTACGTGAGAGCCTTTCTCTCCTTTTTTTTTTTTTTTTCTTCCCTTTTTTTGACATGATAATATTATCACCATAAAACACAAACATCCCACACCGCTCGCGGACCAACCCACCGCAGTATCATATATGCCGTACCGTACTCTTTCAATTACCCCAGTAAATTGAGAACAGCAGAAAAAAAAAAAATACCAACACATACTCCGGAAGGCCCAACTAGCGTTCCCGGTATAATAGTCTAAACCTCACCGCGAGAGGAATCTGCCGTATCAACACGGCTTGCCATCGTGCCCAACTCAACTCACCACAGTTAGCCTTACAGTACCCCCACATCCCCCTAGTCAAATGCCAAGCTACAAACAACACTGGGTAGCATAAGGTACGAGTAGAAAAAAGAAAAAAGGGGAAGAAAAAAAAAAGAGCACTAGGAACTGCCCCTCCTTCCAGCCAATAATTTTAAGAACCACGATGTCAAAGCGCGCCCGAACCTCCCACGTCACCCACCCTTCGAGTGACACCACATGATTCCCGCTCCTCAGGAAAGGGGGGGGGGTGGGGCGTGGGGGAAGAAAAATATATATATATATATATATAAGCGTAGTACTCGTACATATTAGATATGTAAGACAAAATCTCAATGCTTAACCCGACCACATCATTCAGATACGAGTGCCGGCGTAGCTGCGTGTATCGCAGATGACTCGGCAGTTAGTATTGCGGGGTGAGTTAACGCCAGCTCAACGCAAGAGCTACCGTACGAGTACGGTACAGTACAGTATCACCATGGGAATGCTAGATGTAGTTCCGGGCCGTGACAACTCCCCAACTCCTGTGCTTCCGGGCCACGCTCCCCGGGGGTAGGAATATATTGTAGCGAGTTATGATGATTAACTTTTTTTTTGTGGTCCGCACATCGAGCGCTCCGATTTCATCGCTGTACTGTACGTTGGTTGAGGCCATACGCGGTCCCCGCTGCGCTGGGGCTGCGCTGAACTGCTACTCCTCATCGCCCTGGGAGTGGGATAATACCGGTATCGCCTTACTGATTTAGCATGCCAGCGTACCCTATTCGAAACCAACACGACCCAGAGAAAGGATGTCATGTAGGGTGTAATACGATACGGACAGCATCGCCATCCGAACTTTACCTGACGATCATAGCGCGTAATAACGCAGAGAGAGAGAGGCGGGGTAATCCAACTTGGGCTCTGTTCCCCTCTCAGAAAATAAATAAATAAATAAATGAAGAAAAGGGGGGGGGGGGGGGTTATATCATACAAAGTTAACCCGGTCACGCGGTGCTATCGAAGGAAAGATCTGATAGGTACCCTTACCGATAGGATAGGACAACGTAGATTTCTCCCGAGAAACCGACCGGCAGGAAGGCATAGGAAAGAAGGGTACGGTAGGCTGGAGGGTGGGGTTGGCATTGTGCCGTCCGAGTATATCAATGTGATATACCACAGCGGTAGATGCGAGTTCGTTTTTCACCCCTGGTTTCCCCCCCCCCTTCCTCATTCGCATAATATAAATCACTTTTTCGGATATCGGGTTGGTCCGTCCGCCATCATCAACGAGTGTCAGGCTCAATTGGTATGTCATCTCC
>LN890948.1:787375-820438 GCA_900010015.1 Tuber aestivum
GGGTGGGGGGAATGCTTTCCTGTTATACTCGTACAATGGTGGTAATAGAAATTACCGGGAATGCGTCACTGCTGGGAAACGTTATAATAAAGGTGGGGGTGCAATCTTGGTTCGGTCGACGCCTCCTCAGTGCCCCGGTCCGATTTGAGAAACTTTCTTTTGTTATATGTGAGACTTTGCAGGATTCCGACTGGCAGTGGTGCTGGCGGTTGGAGAATCTAGCGGTGGGGTTTCGATCGCGCGCGTCATGCCCATTCGGGGTGGTCAGGTTGGAAATACATCGCAGCGATTTTCAGGAACATATGGTATACTCCGGCATTCATACATAAGGCTGATCACGATAGGCAAGAGAAACAGGTACCGGTAGAAGGAGAGGTAGGCAGGGGAAGAGGTGGAAGTCGGGGGTTGGGAGAATTTTCTGTCTATTCATAGGCCTCTTCTTCTTTCGTTCCCCACTCCAGCCTGGGGGGGGGCACGTTGACAAAATCAACACGCATGATCTCATTTCCTCGTCTGTCTCTTCTGCTCCAGTACAATTCAATTCGGGGGGACCAAGTGAGGGCATAAAGAAAATAACTGTGTGGAAAACAAATCGACTTCTATAGCCCGCACGACTCCGAAAAACACCGCCTTCCCCGCTTCCCCATACAACAAACTCCGAAAGCACAGCCGCACATCTGCACTCTTGGCTGATCATTTCTCATTTCCTGCGCCAGACACTGATCCAGTCCGAGCCTTCGCCTATCTCATGCGTTCTGTCGGGTTTGTAGTGGAGCACTTTTTGGAAGGCGCCCATCTGGCCCCCCAAAAGCTCGTCATAGACTTCATTCTTAAGGCCCCATGGCGGCCCACCAGCCTCAATCGGCTTGTAAAGTGGGAACTCCAGGCACACCAACAATCCGCGTTGCGGGGCAAGAAGTTCAGCCATCCTCGCAGCCCAGCTGAGTCGAAGAGTTGGATGAAGTGCGCACAGGAACTGTCATAGAATTAGCATCGAGTCAGTTGAAGAGGGGGATATCCAAAACATACGGTATAATCATAAACCAAGTCAAATCCGCCACGGAGATCAATCTCCATTGCTTGGATCCAATCGTCTTTGAAAAAGTCCCCTTCCACCATCTGAATTCTGCCCCAGCGATCAGTCTCAAGGGTTTGCCCTGAAGCATCCTTTTCGATTTCTAGTTGGTCCGAAGCCCATT
This sequence comes from Tuber aestivum, assembly GCA_900010015.1. Classification (NCBI taxonomy): domain Eukaryota; kingdom Fungi; phylum Ascomycota; class Pezizomycetes; order Pezizales; family Tuberaceae; genus Tuber; species Tuber aestivum. The sequence continues at coordinate 788,575 of LN890948.1, forward strand.
CCCGAGCTTGATTCACGGCGGTCCTCGATACTTCGACCCCAAAGGCGTCATAACCGTGCGTTGCTAGAAGGAAAACATCGTAACCACGCCCGCATCCCTGTATTACCGATTTCTTCCATTAGCTTACGACTCGCACCGCACCCCCAAAAGTTACCCAAGATTCTCAATTGTCGCGGCGGGGAGGAAAAAACAGCCCCGCCCCCACTTTCGTTCGAGATGCGGCAGAAAAAGAGGGTGTGGAATTGGGAGTGCCTACGGGGACCAGCGCTCTTTTCCTTCTCTCTCCTCTCGCCACTAAGTCCTGGGCGGTGAACGAGGTATGCTGTTGTCTCTGTGCCAGCAAATCCACCAACGCCGGGTTGGGGGCCCCCTTATCCCATGAGGATTCGCCGTTGTCCCAAAGCTCAGCCCACTTCTCTTGATGGCGGTCTGTAGAACTATGACAGTAAAGAGGGAATTGATCTTGCGTTAGTGCGGGGTAATTGCAGGGTGGCTGGCACTGAAGAAGGGGAAAGGATTCGGGTCCCAAAACATACACGGAGAAGTGCTCTTTCAAATGATGGCGCTCATCTGTGGGTAAGTCGTGATCCATTGAGGCGCCTATGTTGGTAATTTTCTCGTAAGAGGAGACAATGCGGATAAGTCGCAGAAGATTGGCGGTTTTCAGAAGAGTTCTCAGGAGTGAGTGATTGACGAAGGTCTGGGTTTTTCGAGGTTCCGAAGAGCGGTGAGGTGGGAGAGGGCGAGGTTTATAATGCCAATGGGTAGTCGGACTACAAACTGCTGAAGTTCAACAAGCTCAAAGGATCGTGAGCGTCATGATGTCACCGGACAGCGCCATCGAAAAAATAAACCGTCAGAGCCGCGCCGGAGTAACGATTGAATTGAATGTTCCGATGTTTATTCCATATGCCAGGTCCCTGAACAGTTTCAAGCGATAAGTAAGGATATCATGATAGGGCGTATGGAGGAAAACTGGCGACCATGTGCTGTGCTGTACTACTTACCATTCAAACGTCCAGCCAGACTCTCCCAAAGACCTCCGAAGCCCTCGTGCTCACTAACCACGTAGGGCAGCCCAAAGGCATAAAGAAAACAAATGAATGTCAAAAATTGCACCCCTAACCCCCTCGTATTATTTTGCTGCCTTTGCCCCTAGAACCTTGCGGAACTCCACGTCAAAGAACAGAACCGTCTGCCGGCAGGAATTCCCCCAAATATCGAAGGGCGAATAAGATAAGCTAGCCACTCTTCAACTGGTAGTAATATCCCATACTATGTGTTGAAGCCCGCCGAATCACCGTTGGAGCGGAAAAATGCTGAGCCAAAAAGCCGGTGAAGGGATACGAGAATCTATCACAAAACCACTAGAGAGGGGGAGTGGCGGGGGGGGGGGGGGTAGGAGAGTTAAAGGAGGAAAAAGGACAAAAAAAAGAGGCGGGGGCAGAATAGACCTTTTGGGGAGGGGTGAATCTTTGTTGTCATAGTTTAGAAATTCTCCGAAACTTTATTGGCATTGATCATTTCTCCTTCCTATTTTCCTTTTTCTGATCCTCACGATGTCATAATAACTCGGCTTCTATTGCGTTCTATTTCTTTTTTTCCTTTTTGCCTTCTCTCCCCCATCACTTGTACTTCGTCGCTGATGATCTCCCGGTTGGATCAAAGTTAATCCCGGAGATCAAACAACCTGTCGCAACCGCATGACATGAAACGCTTGGGTGGATCTTGATCGGCAATCGAGTAAGCCTTACTATTTCTTCCTTTCCATGCCATACCAGTATGTCCCTTTCGTACCTAGATTCCTCAATAAAGCCGGAGGCAATTACTTGTTACGAGTGCCGCGATCGGATACTGCACTATTAAGGTACCTTAAGAACTCGAACAAGCCGACCATGTGCTAGGTAGTCCGAAATTTCCCCCTCAGGAAAATGGGCAAAAAACACACCAAAAAGCCTGCATTGCGAGACAGAAAAAACGAAAAAAAATCCCACGCCAAGCCTTATGATACTAGGAGAGGCAACTCCAACATCCTAACACGAAGGTCCAATTATTCGAGTTCTTATTATACGGTAATCGAGCGTGTCCTTGATAACAAGAGATAAGATTCATTCGGCAAAAAAGGACTGCCTTGGCAAAAAAAGTTTCGCCGAAATCACCGAGACAACCGAAACGTTTAGGTTGACAAGAAGGAAAGCAACAGAGAGAACAGAGCGTTTCTAATAACTACCGGAGAACAATGAAAAATGTTTCGGGTGGTGGACAACTGTTTTGAAATGACGAGCTGTCTAGGATTCAATTCGTCTGTCATTTTGCAGCCTCGTATAGCACAGGGATAGGGTTGAAACCAACTGCGTTGCACCTATCAGGCGGCCGCTCAAAACGATGGTTTAAAGAAACCCCAGTCCCCCCCCCCAATTCCTTTCCCACGATCTGGGAAGCATCTCCCGCGAGAGTGGAAAAAGGAAAAAAAGGAGGGAGGGAGAAAAAGTGAAGATTAGAGAAAGGAGAAAGCAAAAGGGGAGAGAGAGGCAAAAGTGAAGACCCAACAGTACTTGTTCCGTGATGATACCCTCCCTGACGGTCAGGAGAGCTTCCCCTCGATCGGAAGGAGAGAACAAACCATCGGGCAGAGAACAGAAATCATCGTCGAAAAGTGAGAGAGGTCAATGGGTGTTTCTCTCCCTCCTTCGTTCTGCGGGATTCCCGATTCCAGGAACCCCCATGACAGCGACGATTTAGCACTGCGTAAGACAAATGCAGACAACGTTCAGCCTTCATCGTCAGGGCGGAAGAGGATGAATGGACTGTTCGACCTCCCTCCATCTCCCTCCCTAGAGTATGGCCATCCCCATCTCCAGTTAGGTTCTGCCTCATAATTCTCAATTACCGCATTCAAAATCTCCAACACCTCTAGAGACATTGACGTGGTGAAGGGCTAAAGAGAGAAAATACCGGTAAGGAGGGTTATCGGCGGTGGAAGAGGGGAACGGAACAAACACTGCGCTAACAGTTCAACTCAAGTGTAACTCAACAGAGGAATTCAGCGCTCCCCATCACAGGTAAATCCACTTTTTGCGTTGGAAACTCTTTCCTTCGGACAAACATTGCCAACCTCCGAGCCCCTCGGCCGAGAGGTGCTTTACTACCGGTAGATTTTTGTGCGGTAGTTATTACCTCCTTTGGTTCTAGCTATCATTGGCTCTCAGGTAAACAGCCACTATCTTACCCAGGGCTTTGTCCCAAACCACCTCCCTCTTGGTAAGCATTGGAGATTTTTCCACAAAATGGTCAGACTAACGGTGGGACCAACTCCTCCCGTAGAGCATCACAGCTACTGGAGGAACCCAACCACATTCCCTGAGCTCCCCATCACTGTCAGCCCAATACCCAATACGGTACACCTGTGCAGAAAGAGGGAAAAAGTCATGACACCCCAAAACCCAAACAAGCCCTATATTTCGCTACGTACCATCAGATCCTGATGACCTCAATCGACCATCCCTAAGCAAGTACGAAAGTACTCGAAACCGCCCCGAGCATCTCGGTCACGGGGGGGGGGAGTATAAACTCAGACCTGCATAATTTGTGTGCGCGGTTCTATCCTCACCGAAGCACTGCTATCAGGTGCCGGCATACAGGCAGACCGCGCCAGAGCTAACACTCCTAACCGCAATCGTTGGAGTATTCAAGGTTAGTGAATCGAAGAAATCCGTCGAAAACTTGCCGGTTGAATTGTACTGTACGAGTACCGGCGCCGTACAGCACTGCACATAAATGGAAAAGCCACTCGTTGCTCAAGTTTTTTTTTTCTACAGAAATATCGGTAGGTGCTCTTGGCCGAGAGCTCCGCAGACGGCAGTTTGGAAACTACCGCGGAGAAGATAAATATGCTATAAGTTAACTATGACAGCCTTAGCGCCCTATAGTGTAAAACCGATTTCAGGAACGGAAGAGGGCTATTATAGGCTGGTATCACACCGCAGTTCGGAGGTCAAGATACGGTACACTATAATACCCCCACGGGCAAGCTTTCCCCGTTATACCAGAGTCTTCGATGGAGTCTGCCAAAAGGTCTGAACAGATAATCCCCCCTGCCAATTGAAGAGGCCATCCATGAAACTATCGCACGATTTTGAGGAAGGCTGGCTTCAAGCCGGCCACAGGTCCCCATGATTTCACAGAGGCTTCCTATTCGCCCTCTATTGTACAGTACGCGTACGATTATATCTCGCGTTACATGCATGCCAAGAGCCTTTTCACCCTTTTCCCGTCTTTGACCATTCATCACTTTAACACTCCTAGCAACACGCATGCACGGTCACTCACACAGGACTACTCGAGTACCCGTACGCAGTGAATTCTGCATTAACAATCCAACCGAAAGCCACCGACCGGGAGTGAGTGTCGTCAGTGTGGAAGAAAACTGATAGGGTGCCCGCAAAAAAATAAGGACCGGGGGGAAATAAGCTCCCTTTGGTTGAAGGCGCATCCGCAGGGAGGTTAAAACCCTACTGTAGAGTACCTCCCGGGAAGAAACGCTGGGTATGATAGCTAATTCTCTTGGCCTACACCCTCACTAGTTAGTGGAGCGGCTGCCTGGATTCATCATACCGTACGGTACAGCACCGAACTGCACATCGATTTGTTCTGCATAAACTCCGGACTTTAAGTTAGTTATCATGCCGGATACACATTCCTCCTTATCGTGAAAATCTCTCGGCTCAGGCTTAGGAGAAACTCCCATGGTGATCACATATACCGGTAGCCCAAGGGGTGGAGGGGGGGGGTGGGTGATTTGGGATGACGGCGGTAATTGAATGTCGTTGAACCTCCCTCGCATTGGAGGTTATGATAACCCGAATCAAAAGTGGTATCTCCGAAAGAAAGACTAAATACCACCGTAGCCTTCAACGGCAAAAGACATAAACTTTGAATGACAAAAATTAACCCTCCCAATCCGTAGTATCATACATATCGACTGAGAATACCGTAATAAACCGGGATGTCAACCCGTTGAGGCCGGAAACAGCAACATCCGTTACCACCCGAACATGCCATCCCCCAACTCCAGTTTCAGCAAGTACTCGTAAGAGCTACAGAAAGTTAAAACTCTCGAGCCCAAGTTCCAAGAACGGAAGAAAGGGGGGGGAGGGGCATAATACGGTAAGATGAGCGAACATTTCCCTTATTAGTAATTGTAAATTATGATAGTAACACGGTACGCACAAGTACAGTACGATAGCACCCACTAAATCAAGAGTTCTCGTGATGATGATGATGATGAAGGGATTCGTCGGAGGCTCAGGGATTGATACTATAGTCTGTGGTACGGTATATAGAGGGCTATGATAATCTAGCCTCGCGGCAAATGTGCGGCAGCATTAGCAACAAGATACCGGTATAGTATGATACGAGTACAGTGTGTGGTACCCGGACCCCCCCCCCCCCACCCCCCCTGCGGAGAAACTTTCAATTAAGACTCGGAGTTGAAACCTGTACGGTACGGTACCAGTGCCGCCGCATGTGCGAGTACGGTACTCGAGCAGACTTTGAGGCACAAAAGGATCCGGCTGCATGGGATTTGGGATGGATGGCGCACGCGGTGTGAATTGGTCTACCGTACGGTGGATTGGGTGCACGAGTCCGTTCCGTGGTGACTAAAAAATAAAAAAAATAAAAAAGGAAGAGGAGGAGAGAAGAGTGGAAGAAATAAAAAATTTTTGCAGGCGGCTCAAGCCCATCATTACACGTACAAGCTAGATATCGGATATTGGATATTCAACTCGAGTCACCTTCTCATAAGATGTTTGGACGCTCTTCTATCCAACCGGGCCTCCTTACTGCGTACTGCACAGTACGTGCACAAATCTCTCCACACGTCACCGGTGTGGGCAAGAAACAAAGGAGAAATCCAAGTTACACGGCGCTTGATAGGGAGGGGAATCCCCAGCAGTGGAGCCGCCGATACCTGTATCATACTTCGCTAAGCACCTCCGACCCCATGGGAATCATCCGTGGCATTGTAAGTATAGGCTTCTGCACCAACTCAGATGTGGGGTAAACCCCTCGGAAAACATGATCCAGGCCCCGACCAGGATCGGCGTTTGTGACAATCCCTGCAGCAGACGTCTCCGTTATTATTATTATTATTACTATTGCCCCGAGAAAACCCGCCTTGTCCGGGAAAGCACCTGCAGTGAGCGTGTCCTGCTCCCTCTCTAGAAACCGGTAAGCGGGCTGAAGGGGGGGGAGAGAAATTTGATACGGCCGACTTGATCACCTTCGGACTTTCCCAAGTTCCCTGAGGCAGTAAGCAGCCCGCAGCCATTTCGCAGACTACTGTGGCCCAGAGAAATCCTATCCAAGTGCACCGTACCCCCTACAATATCGGTGAGCCGTGTACCACTTAAATCAGCTACAACAGTACCGCTGAAGACTCTTCGAATTCAATCGCATCCAACTGAAGTTCTGCCACCCCCAATTATTTCCCCAAACTCCAATATATATGATTATGCATATAAAAGTAGCTGCAGTGCCAGTCTACTGGTGTTGCCCACCCAAGCGAATAGCTCAATCTCCCCCCACCAGGAGCCCCAGGACCCGACCGCATACCGTATGGGAAAGGCTGAGGATACTCTCAAAGGAAACTTTGCTACCCTTCTCCCAATCCAATAGAGTGCAAAATAGATTAACGCGGTGCCCGTACCAAATCGAGTCATTATCTACAAACTTTGGCTCTCTTCAGCCCACTGGTCCTCGTATGGCGGTGGTGTGCACCCCAATTCCCAAAGGCGATAATCAGTTCAAGACCAACGCTGAGGTCGGATGAAACATATCCAGGTAATCCAATTGCAGAGAATTAGCACCCCCCCGCCCCCCCCAAATACTGTACTGTAATGGTACCGGGTAGTAATGTAGCCGTGGGCATCACGTCTGGTGTAACGACGTACGGTAGCTCGCGCCGGTTTTCGAGTGGAGAAGAGCTGCGTGATTCTGGATCTTGACTCATGATAAAGCGTTCAGCTGGATTAACCACGGTATCCGGTACCAACCCTACGCACACGCACATCTGAGCCTGCCGAGGAGTGCCAAGCGGATTTTCCAGCAGCAACCGGTGCAGCACTCTCCTGGCCGATTTTAGGAAACTCCGGTTGCAGGGAAGTATGATAGGTGTTTCTCACAGGGATAATGAAAATCAGATGCCACATTCCCTTTCCACGGGCCCTACCAGTGGGAGAGCGCAGCTGGTCTAGACATGGTAGAGAGGACAATTGGTAGGCCGGGAAATACTGCTAATATTTGATAGATTAGTGTTCCACCGCCACTGAGTGGCAAGTCGAGCAACCCCTTCCAGCAAACAGTTGCACAGAGCACGAGTGGCACCAAACATCCTTCCCCTCGTTCCAGGGATTCGATTCTATCGGCCCCATCGGGGATATTATTGTTTGTGGATAAGTGAGCGAGGTCACAAGAGAGGTAGGTCGACAGAACTTGAAACGAGTTATGGTTAGATTCTTGTTCCCCGATTTAACAACAAAAGGGGAAAGGGAAAGAGAGAGGGGAGGGAGAGAGCTTACTCGCCTGCGGCATCTTTGAAGAGAAAGATGGTTTTTTTATGATGGTTACGAATACCGGTACTGCAAGTATTCTATGTTACGCTGAGGGAAGTAGCACATTCCCAGCGTCTAACCTAACTGCCGGTCCGAGAGATCAAGGTCTCTCCCCCTCTCAAATAAAAAAAAAAGCCGACATGCGCTCATTCCTTCATCCGCTCACCCATTCTCCCCTTCACACACCCCCCCCCCCCCCGTCTCTCACTGTATCGGATTTTAAGAGTTGAAACATACCCAAACCTTTCGCACTAAATAGATCTGCGCACCTCAGGGTGACCCGTCATGAAGCACTCTAAATTAGCGAAGTCCAGATAGGGAAATGCTTGTCCACAAGTGTCGGATTTCTAGCTCGGCCGAGACAACAGCGGGACTTACCGTATCGCAATACCGTATCAAACGGTGAGTAGTCCAGCCCTGGCCACAAATTATTCTGGTGGGTCCCTGCGGATGCTGATGGCCTGGGTCTACTGGTCTTCGACTCCCGTCCCCTTCCATTCCCCTCCCAGTCCCAGACAATGTCCCCAAAGGCTGGCTCTGCATCTTCTCTGGCCCTCAACATATATCATCCGATATACCAAATATAATATGCCACCAGAGTTTGACAAAAGGAGGGTGGGGGTTTTTTGTGCTCGTACTTCCATGTGAGTTTTGCACACACATTTCTCTTTAATCCCCTGCAAAAACACAGCATCCGGAACCACCATCCTCCTTGCTCGCTTATTTAAGGTATCGCATCGAAGCACAACCTGCAGGATCATGCAGATTCCGCGCAGTTTGTCTTCCCGGTGGCGCGAAGGTTTTTGCGGACAGCCGCGTCGGGACTGGGAAATCATATGTAGGGATCCGGCATGGAGGAGGGGGGAGGTGGAGTGGAGACTGATATAGCAGGGTTGGCGAATGCCGGGGGAAGGGTTATTCAATAAATGGAGGTTGGACCCCCCCCCCATTCTATCACCCCCCACACCCTTTCCACAAATCTTCCTCCAAACTTTCCTCAGGCTTATTGATCCCAAAGCAATAGAAGGAAACATCCTGCTTTGTGGGTTGGTTTATTTTCTGCTGACTCCCCTCCCTTCACAGAGCCCCCCCCCCACTGCTCGTCATGTGAGTTGGCATACGAATTCTGGATATCGTCACAGGCCCTTGATAGATAAGCCGGGTCCCATCTTTGGCAGAGCCATGCCATCAGCCGCATATTGGATCCAGAAATTCAACCCACTTTTGACTGAGCAAAATACTCCTCGAAGAGTCATCCCGGGATCAATAACAGAGATCTCCTCTTCTTCTCGGATTACCGAATGGATAACTCGGTTGGATATGTACAGCCAAGATCTGTTAGGCAGCCGTGGGCTAGGACCTTGTCTCCAGCATCGTCAATTTTGACACTAACACAAAATCTTTGCACAAATCAGTCAATCGTTAAGCTCGAATACGGACATTGCTAGAAACTCACACATATATACTCTCCTGATCCATAGATTATCGTTCGTCCCCAGAGGTTGTATAGACGTTTGCGATATATCCATGGCCTTACCAATCCCAGAACAATCTTATTTTTTCTGTCTTGCGCCAGCTAACGCAGGAGAAGGATCGAGTGGTATCATATCCAGACTCAAGCATGTCAAGCGCAGATGTCTGCTTAAAAGATGAGGTGGCGGTACCCTACCCGTATACATTTTCCCCCTAACCCTTGAATAGTGTCAGACCTAGGCATGCAAGCTATCTATCGAAAAATTATTTTTAACCACTAACATTAGGGAATAAGCCGGGATGATACCATTCCTTCCACATCGCCGGCACCTCCCGCCGCACACCTAAGAACAGAGGAGTCGAACAGACCCCGAGGTTCCGGCGGACCTCAACCTTAGCCGTTGCCGGCTATTTGCGCTGCCTTAATCGAAAGTGCCCTAGACACACTGACGGATACAAAACTTCATGAGCTAGAAATCCCCCGGATAGCCCAAGGGCCCTCTCTACCGTTCTAGGTTATACCGGTATCAGAAGGATGCCATTGCCCCGGATATCGGCACTTTCTGTTCAGGACATGAATTACGTGGGACCACAAAATAGGTGGCAGGTAAGAGTTCCTTGAACCAGTATCCCGAAGTTCGGGAGACATGCAACACGGAATTCCCAGAGATGTGGTACAGAGTGAGTATTCAGCCCGCGTTTGGCCAGGGAAGTCAACACACCATCGCAGACAAATATCCCAGGAGACATGAGATTACTACAATTCCCTCCTGACTACGGAAAGGCCTCCGAATCACCGGCTCTCAAGATACTCAACTGGGCCAAGCTTAATATGGAAAATACCGGACGCTAGCTCCTACCGGGGTCAGTCAGGACCGCAGCTGTTCTATACGACGAAAAGCGTCTTTCATGATTGTGTTTGAATCCCGAGTCGTCATAACTTGGGATTGATTCCGCGACCAGAAATCCGGCTTTAGCGTTTTATGCAAAGCATTCAACCAGCTAGAATCCTATAAGCAACGCTGTTTATGCGTTAGAAATCGGAGGCTATTGGCGAACTAGGATAGATAACTCGAAACACTCGACCACCTTATGCAGAATACTCAGCCTAACTCTTACCGGGCATCTAGGGGTGCGGGGCTCTCTGGGTGCACACCGTTCCCAACCTAATTATTGTTCCAAATATGGGACCAGGTCCTCTCTAGAAAATATCTACTTAGTCCGCATCGGGCGATGTCAGGGCCCCAGCCCATCCTCTTGGGCAGATTCCATCATAATAGATGTGCCCTTTGGGAGGCCCTAGGGCTAAGACTTTGGGACCCCGTTTAGCTTCGTCATCATTCAGCTTCGCCCGGCTATGCAGAGCGCCACACGTGGGCAGGGAAGGAATAAGGAAGTCTTGCACTGGTGGGCCTGCTGAGGAAAATGGGAAGCATGGGTGCGGGAGTCCGGGCCAGTCGAGAGTGGGAGTGTTCGTTTACTTGGCTGTGCTACCACTCTCACTAAACCATCCTGCGCCCCGGGGGCAAAAGGTAGGATATGGCCTGAGCAGCGGCTGTCAACAATCAATAAGCCAAATAAACTATACAGACTATTGTCCGTTCCAGAAGCTTAATGTTTTGAGCGCTCCTGAACTCTAGCTATCTCACCCGCCCGACTAGATGATATCAATGATCCCTTCAACCCCTTCAACCGCTAAGGACGTCTGAACTGCACCCGACAAAAAGCAAGCTGTGAGGCCCGGAACCCAAGTAGTTAATGGCAGTATCTAGCTTGCTTCCGGCCGAAGCGATTCTGATGCAAGGCAACGCTGTCACATTATTCTTCCCTATCCGATGCATATATTATTGAAAGAATTGACTCTCAGAAAGGAAGCTTAACATTAGGAATGCTCGCGTTACCCAGGGTGATGGATTTCAAATACCATCCGAAGCCGCATCACAAATTATATAGCATTAGTATGCTTCTATCCCTGTCTGCAGCAACTGAGGAAAGGATGCAGGATGCTTGCACAGTACCAGAATAGGCACTCTGCAAGAGACCCGCATGAAGTTGCATGCAACCTCACATGGCAGCAGTGGCTTGGGTTTGTCGCCAACCGGCCCATATTCGCTCTCCCGACATTTTAGAGGCGCAGGCGGCAACGAGGATTGAGGAATATTCTATTACCCCCACATCCCAGCCGCCGTTCCCAACACCGTTTTGGCGATGTGCGTTATCACCCTTCACGAGACAATATGATTTGCGTCACATTTGAGTCGATCCCGCTTTCCTCAACTTGTTCTGCAGGAACGTCCAGCATCTCAGTCCTTGCACTACGCCCCGAACTTCCTTTTACTCGAACTGCGCTATGGGTACTTTCGGCACGCAAGATTCGGGAGAAGGGGGGGGGAACACCATGCCCAAATCAAGGATAATACGAGGAAAAGGAAAATATTCGGGCGATAATTTCAACAGCATGGCTTGCGTCGTCGAGAGTCCCGCTTCTCCAATACTCGCATTATTAGAGACACCCACACACGCGCCAAAGGGGACATCGAGTAAGGCCCAAAAGCAATGCACAAGATATTGCAACGTACACAGCTCGCTCCGTAAAAAAGAAAACGAAAAAAATATTGTCACGAAAAGAATCATTCCCCCAATGTTTCTACACATCAACCTAAACGCCTTTACCCGCCTCAGACCCATCCAACCTCTTTAATACGTCAACACTCCCGTGTGTCAAGCCCCACCGAACACCCTCAAGGGTATTTTTCACCACAGCAACCAACCCCGCAGTTCGCCTGTGTCCACCGGCGCGCGGTAAACTCTCCCAACTATCAGTGGACATCTGCCCAAGGTACACATGCATATCCTGGTGAGCATCCCACATAGCCTTGTCGTCTGACGCCTCAGGTAATCCCCCCGGTCCAATGGCCGAAGACGAAAATTGACCATATGCCCAGCAGACCAAGGTCGCTATGTACATGCACCATGGAACATGAAACAGCTCAAGATAGACGTGCGTGTGGTTCAATGACCTAACCAGGATCCGCGCAGCGTGCCATGTAGCGAGCTGTGCGGAACCGCTGTTTGCCCATTGCTGAAGCTCCGCCTTTGCTCTGTAGTAGTCGCTCCTCTCCGGGTTTCTCTTCAAGGTCCGGGTGTCCCCGGCCACGGTGGTCAGGTTGTGGATGTTAGTGTGTAGAGAGATGTAGGCGGCATGGTACATGACCATGTTCTTGTTGTTACAAGATTGGGACAAGCCCTGGCTCACATTCATCTCGTAGTAAGTCGCCCACTTTTCGTATGCCCTTAGCAACCTAGCCTGCTTCGCAGCTGTCTCTTCGGGGCTCGGGCCGATGGGCGATGATCTCCTGTGAAGGTCGTAGCCGACCGATATTAAGCCATGCAGAATGAACATTGAGCTCAGCGGCGACAGCACGGGGAACTGCCTCTTGGGATCGAGGAAGATGCGCAGCGTCTCCAGGAAGCTGGGGTGCTCCTGCTGCCCGTCGAGGTATCCCACCCATTCGTGCGAGGAATCCGCGCTCCAGAGAAACTCTTCGCACGGCAGGTGCAGCACGCGAAGGTCAAAGGCTGTCTGGCACATTTCTCGACCGAACATCGTAGCTTGTTGTACGTCCCAGTAGAAGAATAGTAGAGCGACTCTGTTCAATTGTGCTCCATCGCGCACACACGCCCAAAATGTCAACCTTTGATCACCACTTTCAGCCTGGTCTTTGGCTTTTTTTCTTTTTCTTATAAGAGTATACGAAAAGAAAAAAAAATCCCCCGATCCGCCCTTTTTACAACCAGTTCTTTATTGCCTTCTTTCTTCGGGTTTTCAGCTTTTTAACCAACCTCTTTTGTGACTCTAGTCCTATCCAGTGCTGCCACTCACTGTCGTAATTGAACTCCATTCCATCCCTGTGGTAGCGTCGCACCTGCTCTAATGGGTCTGTCGTAGGTATCTCACTTCGTCGTAAAAGCTGCGAAACAAAAAAAAACAATCCTAATCAGAACGCTGATGGCAAAAGAAGTGGAAAGACGAAAAATGAGAGAGAAGGCAGATATAAAGGATCTCCAAGGGAAGCTTTACTTTCATCAGTATCACGTCGAGCGGTGCCCCATCGAGCTGAGACCTCGTGCACCTCATTTTCCCAAATATGTCCGTCAACAATATAGCCTGCTGAAAATAGGTGCTGCTCGAATCATGCGCTGTAAAGTCGTCTGACTGCTATGCGGCGTCAACTTACACCTCCCCAACCACAAAAAAGCATGAAGTATCAGGCCATTCTCTCCTTCCTCCTCATAAAAGACCAGGATCAAGGGCAAAGAAAACGTAAAGAATCAAGAAGAGAAATAAGAAGTGCCCTACGTTCAGAATCAACCCTTTGACCTTATCATACAAAGCCACACCAAACTGGTGCGCCTCGTCGTTCGCAAACGAAGCTCCTATCGCGATCACTATGGCAGCTAGCATGACCAGCTGCATGCCTGGCAAGAACGTCGGCCTGTGTAGCACTGGGTATATTGGATGAAACTTCGTCCAGTAGAGTCTAAGGTAGTATTGCATCGAGGAGGCGCTTGCATAGGCACTGGAGTGTAAATTTGGCACGTTTCCTAGCAGCATCAATATCTGGGACCTCATCCTCTCGTCAATGGGGTGGAATGCCAGCGCCGACTCGCTCTTCACGTTCTCATACGTTGTCCGATCACTGCTGCTGTTGTTGTTGCCGCTGCCACTTCCACGACCACCATGCATCGCTATGTTTCGATAGTGAGTGGTTTCTAAAGGGTTGAGGTAGTGCATGGACTCCTGGCTCCGGTTCATATCCATTAGTGCTTGATCTTGGGACGTACTATCATCAAATAGCCATGCATAGTTCTCCCATGTTGGCATCGGTTTCGGGTGCAGTTGGTTATCGATGGATAGGGCTGGGGGTCGCTGGAGTATCTCTGGGTGCGACGAGACAATGAATGGCTCTGGCTGTCTCGTTGGTTCGCTATGCTGTAAATGGAATGGAAGGTGGGCCCTCTGCAAGCTCCCCGGCGGCGAGCTCGTCGATTCCCCCGATGAATAGTCCAAAGGAGACCCCATCCCATGTGACGATAACGGCACAGTTGCCGAGAACGTCGATCCGTAACTCGCCATGGACGTCGAGGAATGGGGAGTCACGAGCGACGTTGCAGAGGGGGAAGATTGATGCGGAGAGTGAGATGTTAGTATCTGGGGCAAAGCATTCACATCCGTATGAACTCGAGGAGATGGATGTGGGTTTGAATCAAAGACATGAGCATTTCCCCCATAGTCACTAGTCGGTGGGGGACGAGCCGAAATCCCATTAATTCCGTTAATCCCATACCGAGTCACAAACCCGGTATGTCTTTGAGCAAGAGCTAATGTTTGGACGGCCTTCATTGCTTGAGTTGCACTGCGATGTTACAGTCAGCCGTCATTCCCTAGCTTTGAGGAACCAAGGGGAGAAGCAAGCTCACTGTCGCTCTGTGTGGCGTGAAAGCAAGTCTTGCCGCACAAACGTTCGTTCACACATTTCACATTTATAATACACCTCTGTGCTGTGGTTCAACTGATGTCGCCTATTTTTTGTTTGTTCAATCTGAGTTAGTTTCTTTATAGAAAACGACCTAAAAGAGCAAGCTATGTGCTGTATTCGCTACCGTAAATGTTCCGCTCTTGTGAAAACCTATTATCCAGGAAAGGATACCCTACGTGAGCTTTCCCGCCTACAACAACTCGACTAGCACTCAAAATGCAAAGACCAAACAAAAAAAGTACAGACGAGACATACCTTATCACAGCCCATATTATTGCATGCGTGCACCCGTTTGCCCTTCTTTGCACGGCTTACCCGTTGTGTTGGGGTTGTCCCATCCTTCAAAGAGGAAGTTGTTATTGTCGCCATAGTGACCTGAGAAGTCGCCGCCGCCATAACCTTGGGGGATGCCGATGTCCTCTTCTTAGCTGCAGCTCGGGTTGGTTTTGTGGTGGCCCCCAATGTTACCGGAGAGGAAATAGAGGTAGCAGCGGTAGTGCCAGTTGAAATAGAGGAGGGACTCTTGGAGGATGGGGTATCTGAGGTAGGGGATGTGAAGGAAGATGACCTGGGTGTAAATAATTGAGGCGGGGAAGGCTGCTTTACATGGACGGCGTCGTGGATGCGCTCATCACTCGAACTGATCTTTCGGCTGTATGCTGCTGGGGTTGGCCCGTCCGCCATGACCGATAGATCCAATTCTAATAATGATTTTTTGTCCCCCGTCCCTGTTCACTTCCTTTTCTTCCCCCAGCTCCAGCTCAGCCCTGCCAGTCGACCCCCCCTTCCAGTTCGACGGTTGTCCAACGGTGGGTTTGCTTGGGCAAGATGCTATAAAATTAAAATAATAATAATAATAAAAAGAAATATAAATAATAAATAATACTCAGAGGTGAGGGGGAGGGGGAGGGGAGTGTGGTCTGAAAGGGGACGGGTGGAGAATCCGGGTGAGTTGGGGGAGTGAGCGAGCTCAAAGAGCCCAGATGGTTCGATAGACTGCCGGCGAAGGGATAATTGTAGACTTCTCAAGAATGAAATGAAGATCTAAGCCCGGGAAGAGTGCGGCGAAGAATAGCAACTGAAAACGCCTCAACAGGAACTATGGGGCTCGCCAGTCGGTGCTGTTGCTTTTCTAAGCTTCTCGCAAGCCTCTCTTCCACCCTCCCTTGCTTTTATTCTTTCTTTTGCTCCCTCCCTCTTTCTCATCCCACTCCGAGGGGTATCACTCCGTATCGTCAGATCTCTAAGCTCCTGTCACCTCCTGTTGCACACACCAGTTGGTCGGGAGTGATCAATCCTAAAAGTGAGCAGAAAGGAGAGTACCGGACACGATGCTATACCTCTGGACACCAGCCATGGAAAAGTGATTCTGATTGTGCCCCAGTCCACACACTTATCAGCAGTGTTTCTGGGCCCGAGGAAAGAAAAGAAAAAAAATACCCGTTCAAATCTGCAAATGCGGCTGAGTTTTAGATCGACGAACCCCGTCCCCGAACTATCGTGCCGGTGGAGAGTGAACAGCCTCACGTCCACTTACCCCTAAGGGACTGCGAAGCCTTTTCCACCAACCGTCGAACTACCCCTTCCCTCTGCATCACATCCCCCGTTCCTCATCCTTCTACACTCTCTCTTACACCCCATCCGCACATGTAGCTCTCCCATCACGAATTTCGACCTTGGTCCCCTCCCGTCCTGGAGCGTTGCTGAGTGACCAGGGGCAAGGAAGGATATGCAAGTCTGAGTGTGTGTGCGTGTGAGCGTGTGTGTGTGTGAGCGAAGTGTTGGTGCCCTGCTGCTGCGGATACACACAACTGTCGGTCAGCGTGGGGGGGGGGGGGGGTATGTGGGTAAGAGTGTGTGCGTGCGTGCGTGTGTGCGCGTACGAAGGTGGCTAGCCGCCAAGAAGGCATGGGGGAACAACTGCTTATCGACCTGGTTGATATCATGGGATTGGCCTTGTAGGAGTACGAGTACAGTACTGGTGCAGTAGCCGGAGCTGTCGCCTCTGTGTCGGCAAAACGGATAAGAGGGAGAATGCGGGCGGGACCACGGGAACCCTCTCTGCGGCTTCCCCAAACAGTACTCGAGTACGATAGAAATGCCATCCGATACCGGCACACCATACGGGAAAAAAATGCCGAATCTTAAAAAGTATCATAATATCGACAGCACCCCATCACTTTTTTGGCAACAATAACGAGATTGCCTGTTGGATTGATAAGTAATCATAAAAGTACCGGTATTCGTATATTAAATATATGGAACCCCTCGTTCTATGATACAGTGATGGCATTTGAAGCGGTGCGGCAGTCAGTCATAGACAAAAAGCCCCCGGGAGCGGTGCTTCCATCTTGCTTCCGCGAGTGTTCCTTGGGATGCGAGAAGGGGTGGAAAGGGGATGGGGATAGGGATAGGGATGAGGTGGAGAGGGGTTATGGAGGGGGGCGGAAGTTATGGGTTTCGGTATGGGATGCCGTCAATGTATTGTATCATAGCGGCCAAGGTCACAATACATTGTCACACAGACCACAGACCGCAGTCGGGCCAATAGTGCAATGGCTTTGTCTCTGGAACCACGCTTCTCTGGGTGTCCACGCTTGCAGGTGAACGACCCGAGACCACATGTAAAGTGCACACCCGTCAAGCAGGGGGTGTGGGGTGAAGCGATTGACCCCATGCTTTAGGATGAACTCCTCCTCCTCCATGGCACTTTCCAGAGTTCCTCTACCGCCACCCAGGGTCACCGGTATCTCTTTTTCCGGATCCGTGTTTCCTTCAAAAAATAAAAATAAAAAGTAAGATAGAAAAATAGCTGCGCACCACCGATGCCTCACAAGCAATAAGGATAAGGATGGGCAAATCAACGATCCTGGGCCCATAAGGTTACCGCACCGTGTCACGGCGTTAAGAGCCGTAACCCCAGTAACCGATCCCTTCCCCCCCTCCCCAGCGTATGCAGGCGGTTGAAGGACACCAGCGGAGGTCTCACCTGAAAATTCCAGCGCTTACAGCATACTTACCCAAAGAACGGTCTTTGGAAGGCTTTCCGTTCCATCGCCTTCCTTGGTCTGCATGTTTTTCGGGTCATCATCTGGCGTGTAGTTGGACACCAACCGAAAGTCTGGTTGAACTGTACGAGTACTGTACCCTGGAAAACCTTTGCCGCATATTAAACTAATCCCTAAATGCTCCTTTCCCGCTTACGTGCGATTCCCAACCCTACCGTACTCGTACAGTTCAAGCAACAGGCGATTTTTTTTTCTTTTTTTTCCTTTCTACCCTCCCCATACTGAACACCTCTCGAGCTCGAGTGCCAGGTCTTGAACCGCACTTGTACGATGATTCGCGAGGGGCACACTCGGCGTGCCCGTTAAAAAGGAAAACAGTATACCGATATCGGCACTCCAGACCTGGCGCGGTGGGTATGTTGATTGGATGAAAAAAATATGGGCGCGCTACCAACAGACCAAACTTTTGGAAAAGTGGGGCTAACAGGATGGTTGCGTGCTCTCAAAAAATAAGGATCACCGAGCCTCCTGCTAGCTCCTTTCCTACCATCGTGCCTGTGGAGCACAAGGAGGGAAGAGGATACCGTAATTGCATTTCTTTTCTTCTTTTTTTACCGATTTCCCTCGGAACTGTATGATCCTATTTCGTATGTACGATACCAAAAGCGGAGGAAAGGTCTATGATTTTGCGGTGTATTTCATCCCGGGTGCGCATGGGCCTTCGGCTTCTTTTGCATACCGGTACTGCGCCCTGCCCTAAACTTGCCTCGCGCCAGAACACCAATGGTTCGGCTTTGCTTTGCTTCGCTCCTTTGCGTCGTACGCGGGAAGTATCAATTAACGAGAGAGCAGCACGTCTTGTCCCGATAGCAGTTATAGTTGGCCAAAGAACCGAGATCCAATTCTGCCTGTCCGGGGGGGGGAGGAGAGAGAAGAAAGGAGGAAAAGAAGAAAAGAAAAAAACATGGAAAACACCCCTTTCCCCCCTCTCCACCAAAAAAGAAAACAAGAACAAGCTTATTGTGGGTGTACAAGTACGAGCACAGTACTGCACGAGTACTCGAGTACCGCTACTGCACAGTGCTGTACGGTATCTGTGCAGTGCAACAGTGTTACTCCCGGGCTCAGGAATGGGCTTCGCTTTGCCGACGAAGGCGAGACACCTCACGATGTCGATTAACGTGCCGGGCGTCTGAAGAACGACCCCCAGAGCGAAAATCAGGGATAAAGACTCCGAAGCGACGACAAAGTCTCTCGAACCCGATAGAACTTACTTACTCAGGACCAGCCCCTCTTTAATTCTATTAACTCTAATCTTTTCTTGAGTGAGTATTGACCGAGAATGGTAAGGCGTGCATTTTGTGCAGGGGAGCCCACATACTTGTACAATACGAGCACCAATATGCCAAGGCACCAATTTTTGGTAGGCATTACTAAGCGAAGCGAGGGGAAGAAGACGGTTCGTTTTAGGGGTCCGTCACTATATTTGGGATTATCTCCTCTACTCTCTCGCCTCACCCCAAAATGTGGGCAGCGGGTTGGAGGGAAAAACGAAAACGAAAAAAAAAAATAGGACCCACAGTATGATTGCCGTACCGTAGTTGGACATGATATGATACCGTACTGTGATACTGCGCAAGCAAGCAATTACAGTCGGTCAGCCAGCCACTCAGTCACAGGCCCGTACGGTACAGGAGTACTGTACCGGTAATAATAAGAATATTAAAAATAAGAATAAAAAAGCTACCGGTAGGATGAATTCAAGAACTTGCTCCCACTACCGGTACTCCACAGTCTCCACTGCATTCGCCCAAACCTTCCCCTCCCGACTTCCGGCGCTAGTCTGCCGTTAGACTAAACTACTTGTACTCACACTGTAACCGCCGAAGAGAAGGGATACTCGGGTACCACCACCACCACCACCACGACGCCCGGCGTGCCTGATCCCTACGTATGAATCCCTTTCTACAGTACTAGTACCGCGTGCCTGGCCCCCGTCGTGTGTTCTTCCGCAACTCGCTACCATAACTCTACTACACTCCTACCATATCCCTCACAAGCAAGGTACGGGTACAGTAAATAGAGTGGGGTTATTGCATGCATGATTCGTGAAACCTACTACTAGTACACACATATCCCCCATCAATCAATCGATCAAAAAGTCCCCTTCTCGCCGGCATTACACTCGAGCACGAGCACAACCCTGATCTATTAGGCGCGTATGGTGTATATCCGCTCACCCATCATCATCCATAAGCGGGAAATCGGGGGCTTGCAGAACTAGCAGGAGTGCTTGCGCCCGCAGGCTTACTTTACTGCACGAGCACAAGTACTGATCCGGGACGATCATTGACTGGCACGAAATCTCGTAATGCGCGGAATGATGCAGGATAACCCACCGGTACTGTACCCAGCATCGTAGCTACCAGCTACAGCGGCTGGTGTTATGCCACGGATGGCTACTATCGTCGGGGGGGTTTAATTGCTTTATTCCTTCTACTGTATGATAGCTTAGTAATTGATATAGCCGCTGTGGGTGAAGCTTGCTAGCATTGTGCGACCTGGTGGGAGGTTGTGTATTGATTGATATTGGGCGCTGGGCTTATTGATCGATTGAGGTGGGAGGATTGATTGACAGGTTTCTAACTTCTAATCATGGTACTCTGTGCACGAGGATAATAAGGTCCTGAGAGTCTGCGGGCTTAATGTTAGTGTCACCTTTTGCCCAGAGTACCGGTACGTTACTGCGGTGCATAGTATAAGAGAGACCATCTCAGTGTCCTATCCTTTTCCTCCTCCGTCGAGCCGGCACGGCACTCACTGTAGAGCACTCTAGCGCGGAAGGTATGCCGTACCCTAGCTAGCAACTTGAAGATCAGTTGCGTTGTTGAAGAATACAGTTGTATCATATGTAATTTAGGATGTTCGGTGCATCCAGAACTTTCGGAACCTTTCTATTCATAGACCAGTTTGTAATACACCATCGTGATGCTCATCTTACTGTACTCGAGTGCTCTACCGTACACAAATTGCCCTACAAACCACAATTCGATCAACCCGCGACCGTAATAACTCGCCCAAACAGTTATTTCCCGAAAGATCCAGTGCTATCCACCCATTCGCCTACCAATCCAGCGAGCAGGGATGGATCGCAGTCGCAGTGCCGGTACCCTACTTGTAGTGCTTCCAGTACGACGCAGCGATTATTCATCACTTCCGCTCTACAATAATAGCCAAGCACAAGCACCTGTACTCGAGTACAGTACCGTTACCGGCACAGTCTGTATGAAAATTGGAAGAACCGATAACTTCCGTTACACAGCACATATCAACAACCGTCCATATGATACCAGAATAAAGAGACCACGAAACCGTACCTGACAGAACTGATAGATTGGCCGCATCAACAGCCCATCACCCTCATCCCGGTATGATACTCGTACTATCCAAAAACTGCAAGTAGCGGTAATCGCCGCCGTTGTATCATACCGGCACCAGTTCAGCCCGGTTCGGCAATTAGGGTTCATCCGTCCATGCCTTCGTCCGGTGCGGTACGTTAGTAGACCCGATACCGGTACTTGGGATTACGATACGATGGAGAACGCCACGACCAAGGACTCCCGCACCACGCTCAGACAGTCCGAAGCTTCCTCCATAGCGCGAATGCCCGTATCCCTACATTCACAGTATTGTACTAGTACGTTCGGAGCGTGTGGTACTATGCGGCGCATCGGATGATCCAGCGGACCATACCGTGCCACAACGCCCCCCCTGGGTTTCGCGTAGTCTCCCGGTGGGGCCGAGTACCGCGGCGAGGGTATGTAGGAGGAGGAGGAGGAGGATGGCGATCCTGGGATCGTAGAAACTGGATATTACAGCAATGATAATAATGATAAGTGACAAGAGTAATATATCCTGCTTTTATTTGGGTAAAAGCGGATGGGCACATACATACATACATACATACACTCTAATACCGGTACTTGTATAGTTGACGTCATCTACGCCGGAGAGCTTATCGGTAAAGTCTCGCTTGTGGGAATGATGTTGTACCGGTACCGTACTGTACTATACGAATGTCTAGGGGAAGGTGCAGGAGGAGGAGGAGCAGCTGGTGGGGTTGTGCTACTACACCGTTACCGGCCATTCGTGCGAGTTGGGGGGGGGGGGGGTTTCCGGGGTTTCCTACTTTCTCGAAAGCAAGAAAAAGGGAAGTTTCTGGAATTGTATTCTCGATAAAGTTAGAGTTGGGGCGTACGGTAAGTCAGGAGCACAAAGTGGGGATGTGCGCCATCCTTTGGTAGGGTATCATATCATATCATACTCGAATGATACCGTATGCTACTCCTGTTAACACCTTTTCTCATGTGATAGTAGACAGCCTCAAAAGCATGTCACGTGTTTTGTCTCTTAAAATACCGCACAATATCATAATAATATTATTATCATACTCCTACAAGTACTGATACGGTAAGAACCGTAATAAAAATACTAGTACAGGTACTGTAATAATTGAGAATCACGCTATTGTCTTGTTTGTCTCAACTAACCAACCAAGAAGCTGAAAGTGAAAGTGACACGCCCCCCCCCCCTTCTCCGTTGTTTTTTTTTTCTTCTTTTCCTCCCTCCCCTTTAATCCGAAGGGGGAATTCCTGACGTCCAGAATACGGTACCCGCACCGTCGTAGCCCTAATACAGTACTAGTTCCGGGGGGGGGGGGGGTTTACGGAGGCCACGTGCGAAGCAGAAGTTTAATTTTTTCCACGTGCAGTGTGAGCGATTGTCGCCTTGGGAAATACAGTACTAATTTAGTAGGGTACGGGTGGATCCTTTTTAGAGCCGTGTACCGGTATTTTCATACAGACCCCTTTGGGTATGTGTACCGGGATGATTCAATACTCGTACTGTTATACGGTAACCTGCTGGTCGGGAAGTGTACCAATTGGAAATGGAGAAGCATTTATCATACACGCTAATTTACCGGTACAGTACAGTACTATTTCCTGATATCTGGTGGCGAGAAAACTCACGCAAAAAGAAAAGAAAAAAGGAGGAAAGGATAATTTACTGAGTGACCTCCTATTTTTATATACCCGTATATACAGCACAGTACCGGTACTCGTACATGTTCTGGGGTCCTTTTGTCTGCCAGGTAATTTACCGTAGGCGTAGAAAGTGTCCAGGACTCGAGCCACCATCGCGTGCCCCGAATGTTCCTGAATTAGCCTGAAATCATAACCTTATAATATCTGTATGCTTTTGGTTCTGTTACAGATTCATCCCGATTTTCATTCTTCCCTTTCGACTCCAACAGCGTGCGGTATTAACCTGAATAAGAGAGAATTGTCTCAGGACGTCTAGGTTTCCCTTCTAAGTATGGCGTTGTTTTGTTTTGTTTTGTTTTGCTGGCATTTTCTCCCGCCCCCCTCAGAAGAGGAAACTCAGACGTCCTGAGACGATTCTCTCTTATTCAAGTTAATACGGCACACCGCTTTTGAATATGGAAAGACTTTTAAGCTTCTATGATACAGAGATTTTTTATTTTATTTTGGCGCCGGTAGCTTACTTTGCTGCTATCGGTATGTGAAACCTTCTAGATGGTGCCCCGGGTACCCGGACCGCTATCTGGCAATATATCTGAATATGCAGCTATCGTTACACAACCATCCAAACCAGGAGAGAGGGGGAAGAGAGAGGGAGAGAGAGAAGAGAAAAAGTCCCTCTCATTTTCAGCCCTTTGTGTCAGATACAGATTACAATACGGCACGGTGTGCATCGGCCAGGGATGGTACTTGTAAGTACTCGGGTACAGTACGGTACCGTATCCAATGGTTTCTTCTCTCGGCAAATACCGATTCCGGGAGATTCTCGAAGTTATCGGGGGAACCGGGCCTGAGGATCAAATAAAGTTTTGAGTCTGTCTCTGGGTCATGATCTGTAAGCTTCTTGTACGAGTAGGGGTTACGGTACTCGAAGTACTCGGGTACTCGGGTAAGTCGGGTTCACCATCATACCTTTCCGGGCTTGGCCTGCCTCCTTTTTCCCAGTCTGGGTAACCAGGCCGCCCGTCCATGTCTGTAGCTACTCGTCCTAGGGAAGAAGTATTCGAAAATACGAGCCGGGGGTTTGTATGGTCCCTCAGATGCGCACGGATTTTTTGCCATATACTTGTACAGTATTTTGCTGATCCCTGTTTAATCCCTGCTTCCGAATACTTCTTGCCTTGGACGAGTACCCTAATTAGATTTCTATCGTGGCCATCTTTCTCTTTACCCCTTAAGGGCACAATATCTTTTAATCGCTCGGACGGATTGGTGCTGAAGTGCGGGTATCATACTGGTAGTTGGAATAGCAAACTAGTGATAGCTCGTTACTATGGGTTTCCTAGACCTACCTGTAGCCTAGCAACTCCCCCTTGCACAAGTGAGAGGAAGAAGTTGCCAAATGGACCTGACTCTTTGGTAACCCCCGAGCGCTCTCAAAAAAAGTACTGGTATCATACTCGTAAAGTCGGATCTCACTCCAGGGCAAACTTCTATGAATTATGGATTTCTTGTGCACCAAAAACTAACCTGTTCCGGATAGTTCCCTGCCCCAGAAGGGATTATTAAGATTTTGACCATCCGGGACAACGGGATGCGATAGTGCGAACACTTTTGCCTGTACCAGGTAGGGGTGTAGCCACTCGGCAAAAAGTCTTGTTGAAACGGAATTTCTTTTTTTGCTCTCCCCCCCCCTTGCTCCCCTGGAACGGGCCCCTCCCCACATACGGGTTCCGTACTGTATGGTATGTGTGTGACATTTCCACTGTAGCCTGAGCAGGCTGACATTCGTCATGGCTTAGTAATAACATGTTAATACGCCAGGCCTAATAACTCCACGAAAACTTGAGATATTTTCATTCTCTCTCTATTAATGTGCGGAGAATCACCTACTATATCATCTAACAGAGCCATAATTCTCATCGGAGCGGTCGTCGAAAAGCCCTTGGGACTCAAAGTTGAGCAGTATTTTCTTGGCAGAGTATGATACTTCCGGCTACAGAAGTCCCACACCATTACTGTACCTGAGCGCTGGAGCAGACCTCCCGTACCCCCCCCCTCTCCACCCCAATTGCGCAATTCCCTATTCGACCACCGTAATCTCCGTCAGAGGGAAAACTCCTTCCGCCGAGACTTTTTTTGCCGAGTGGCTGCAGGTTGTGCTCGAGTACGGTACGGCACAGGGCCACTAGTCACGGGGAGATTATGTACTTGTACCGTGCCTGAGTTTATTGGTAGGGCAGAGCGGTGCCTCACAAGGCGAGGCCGAAGTGGCTTACCGTAGGTGGTTTTGAGCACCGGGAGCAGGAGCCGTTGCTCCTGTGATAGGGAAACCAGTAGGGTACCGTACTTGTGCTGTATTGGCTACGATATGATACCGATACAACAGTGCCGGACCGTAGTTATGCAGTGGCCTCGTGATGGCTCCCACTTCGCCCCCGGGTTACATTACGGTTCTGCAGCCCAGGTGGGAGGGGGAGGGGGAGGGAGAGGCCAGCGCAGCACCTACTCATCCGGGGAAAGAGGTATCCGGAAAAGGAGGGTTATATTTTGTGCTGACTTCCGGGTGTGCACTTTTTTTTTTTTCATGATATATTTGTATGATATTTCTCTCTTTACTCTTTTTTTGGGGGGGGGGCAAGAAGAGCTAGGCGGGGGCTGGGGGTTTGGAGAGGCAAGTGAAACTCAACCCAGCCCCAGAGGTACAAGTGTATAATGCTCGATCCTACAGCATTGTTCGGGAAACCGAGAGGTATCAAATCTAACTTTGCATTGGTGCCCGAACCCTGGAGACCCAGGATAGGACGCGGAGAGGAAGAAAGAGAGAGAGGGGGGGGGGGGTTTGAGTGATAATTGGGAGAAATTTTCATAGCCAGTATTGAGGCCACAGCCGGATTAGGTGACCAATTTTAAAAAGGCTAAACACGCGGTAGAGGTAAAGAGGTAAGCCATTGTACTGTACTCGTACAGGAGGTCCCGGACTCGTGCATTACTGCTCCGATGCAGATATTTGTTGTAATGGGTATCGATCGACTTCCTGGTCCGGAGAGATGATTAGTATTCATGCCTTACCGGTATTCACCAACCTGCGATCCTGGCACTTGGGCTGGTACAGCACAGTCCTCGGGGTAGGGTTAAAACCACCCCATAAGCTGTCGGGACATTCAGTCCATTTTAAAATGTCGAACCCTAACCCATTTTGGTAATTGGGGAGGGGGGGGGGGAGGATCTACGCAAACTCTCTGGTTCCATTCAGGGCCATACTCAGCCTTCTGGATTTTGCGGTGTCCTGAGCACTACGATACGCCATGCCAGACCCTCCGGAGTTTTTCTTGTCGTGAGGGCAAGAGTAAAGTTGTAACTATGATTATCTCTTCCTTTGGTAAGGAAGGAGTTTTTAGGAGGCAACAAGGCAGTTCAATCCAGCTACTCTTAAATTATCCTGAATAACCTTAGTGGAGATTCTGATTTTGATTCCGATAAGACTGGTAGGAAGGAGTGTTGTAGATGTTGGTAGTAACTCCCGATAACCACGGTTGGGAATTTTTCCTGTATTATGCGAGTAATAATTTTTGACTTTCTGGTATGTTTTACTGATTTGAATTATCTTTATTGACTAGTATGTATAAGATAGGAAGCTGTTATGTGAGTTATATATATATCTTTTAAGTAATTCCCTCTAATGTCCAATACCTAAAGGTCTAGAAAGTATGAACTACATGCTAGCAAGCTTCTACAACCTTCCTTCTTTAATAAAATAGTCTATTGATACTAGAGCACTGGACACATACTACTAGTTATAATGTTAGAAATACTAGAGAGTTGTACAGTAGAATTAACAGTATAAGGTACCTGAAGGGTGTACTAGGTTGTTTCAAAGTTATCTCAGGGACCTGAAAGATAAGTGATTAAAGAGTATGGTTAGAGAGACAAATGTTTGACTAAATGTTTCTCAAAAACTGGCACTACTATCTGTTAGGGTCTGCTGTTCTAAGGTTAGTGCTTGGAATGCTATGATTTTATTGATAATTTGTTATTTAAATGGGAGTGAGAAGTTTCTTTTTAGATAAGGGGTTTTTAGGCCATATATTAGGGTGCTTGCCATGGATTTTCCCATAGTTAGCTATGAATAAACCGCGGATTTAATAATAATAAAAAAATCAGCTGTTCTAAGGTAAAAACAGCTGATTTTTAAATATATAAATAGATCAAGTACTCGTACTGGTTACAAATGAGCATGAGCTCCCTTGGATCAAGAATTATTTAGATACCTGAGAATTGAAATACTTCTGCTCTCCCTTTTTATACTTAGAATCCTAACTTTCTTGCTACGGATTGCGTGATTATCTATCATACTTTGCCATATCCTACCCTATACTACCCCTCATACATATCCCATCTTCTCTTATCCTTTGTTCTCACTTTGCTTCCGTGTTGTGCGCCTTTATAGCAACTACCTAATGTGTTATTAGACTTTTGCTGCCGGTACCTTCTTGTGTCCCGCAATGTTCACGTCTTTCACGGGTCAGGGGCCAATTTTTGGTTTCTCATGGACAATAGAATGAGTTTTTCTCTTATTAGTAAGGTATATTGAGGAACTAGTAAGCTTTGAGGATGGCTTCAAGATAATCCTGGGCACTAAGAACTCTTTCCTTATTCCACAGCGCAGAAAATATATACCCTTGCTTGTCCCAATACTTTACCTCTACCCCGAGTACTGCTACCGATATCTATCTGGATAATATTATTATGTGTGATACTGCGCAGCTTATTAAGAAGTACGACCCGATCATCTGATACAGCAACTAATCAGATATATTCTTCCTCCTGCCCTGATCCCTACACCCGGCAAAAATGAGGCATCGCTGGTAAGCCAGGTGAGATGGAAGGGATAAAAAAAGAGGGGAGAAAGGGAAGAAGGAAAAAAAAAAAAAATACACAGATCTCTATGTCTCGGTGGAAAGATACAAAAGAAAGCATCCTGAAAGATACCCTGAGGATCTCGGACACACCCCACAAAAGGAGATATCGTGCCCAACTGCCTTGAGTTCTCGGGGGGTTTGTGCTGGTGTTATTATACTGTACGAGCATTCGTACATTACGACATTTTGCGTCGCCTTGCCGTGTTTCTGCTTCTTCTCGCCTTATATGTGGAATGATGGTGTGTAAGTAATGACGCAGCAACGAATTCCACCTCCAACACCACCAATATCCAAGGGCAGAGATTTTTCTGGTCACCTTTTCTTTCGGGGGATGAGATGCTGTAGGTTATCTACCCCCCATCGGGGCGCCTTGTAGGGTAGCAGCTATTGTTTTGTCCTCCCTTGGCGATTATTGGAGCCTAGATGTGCATGTGTGGCACGGGCACAATACCGGCACTCGAGTGGTGATCTAATCCAGGTGCTATCAATTACCTGCTTGATTATTTCTAACCAGGCAAGAATAAGACAGGGCACAGTACCCCGCCGATGCAGCTCCGGGAGCGGCGCCACGCACCCGGATTTGGTAGTTTGGTTGACCTACCGTACCGGTACTCACCTGTACTCGAGTACTCGGGTACAGCAAGTATGCATTAATATCCCACGAGCGCACTTCCTACCCATTCTCTCCCCGCGGTTAGGCTTCTTCCGGGAAGATAGGAGTTTGGTAGCCTATCGCTAAGTTTCTACAAGCCTGGTACTAGGAATGTACCATACAATATTCATGTCACCTCGATCCTTTCAGGGGGAGCTATCACAGCCGACAATTCTATCCTCCGAGTTTATTGATGGCAATATGATACACTTTGGCAGATACAGGAGGCCGTTTGCCCCGTTCGCAATAGTGTAGGTGGACTATACATGCGCACAGTACCGGGAAAGAAAAGAGATAGAGAGAAACAATGATGCCAAAGCTTTGGGTAAGCTACGGTAAATACTGATCAATTGAGGTAAACGTTCCCCAAGCATCTTAGTCCTGTGTAGCCATCTTCCCTGCTCGTTACTTATACCGGTAGCTAGGGCTGGTTCAAGTTATCATAGCGTTTTTTTTTTAAATGGTACTTGCGCTCAAGCTAAGTCATAGAAGTAGTGCAAAGGGCCACCAATTCTGTTGTGCCTTTTGGTTGCTCAGAACTAACACTTGGGCCCAATTTGGCTCACCGTCGATTGTCGCCGTTCATCAATTTCAAAACGCGCTTTGGAGCTGTTACCTTGGTTAGAAATTCCCTCAGCATTGCCCTTAAGCGTGGGTTAGCACCTACTAACTTCTGTGGCTCTTAATATCGGCCCAGGACGTGTTTTGAATTGGCGAGCGACTCAATGGACGGCGAGCCAAACTGGGTCTTTATTTGCGCATGTTTACCAGGTAAATTTATCTTAGGAATGCATTTACGGCGCGAAGGACGACGGTCCCCAAGATTGATGCCAGTCGAAAAAAACAAAACAAAACAGTGAACTAAAAAAGAACAATATTATGACTCAGGTGGGTGATAAAACAATCGGTATGATACGGTATATCATTCCAATATGATAATATGTAAGTTCATTATGAGTCTAACACTCCAAAGGAGACTCAGATCAATATTACCTGTAGCCCCTCCACCACCCTCCCTCCTTTCCTGCCCCCTCCTTGCTTGCCTCCTTCCTTACCTATGGGTACACACACTTCCACGAAAGACCCGACAGGCTGGTTACTGTACCAGCCACGTTCCTCCGAGGGACACTTCGCTTGTAACTCCTCGTTCCACTTTGCATCGGTAAGTATCTCTCTTCAGAAACCTGGTAAGTTGCGGTACAGGCGCTCGGTCAGAACTGGCTGCAAGGAGTGTGGTACTGATCCCAACAAAAAAAAAAAACAATAATTAAAAACTTGCAAATAGTGGGCATTTTTCCAGATAAGGTAAGTAGTGTAAGTAGTAGGATCTCCATACTTAGACTAATCATGATATAGAGTTTGCCAGTCCATATTGAAAGGGAATCGGGATGAACCATGGCGTCTCTTAGTCTGTATGCGGTAGTATGATGTGCTCCTGACCTTCTTCTGCCCTACTGAGGGTCGCGGTGTAGTTTACGCACTGCACAATGCGCAAGAGAGGAATAGACGGATGTGTTCTTTCCGCACACCCACCCATTTACATCTAAGTTATGATCTACCGGTACCGTACCCCATTCCTCATTCCGGATTACAATTTTCCTGAGCAATGGGCAGCCACATGAAGCGAGCAACCACATTGGCTAGCTGGGTGGTTGTCCAAGAAAGGGGCAAAATGGAACGTCAAGTCCTTCAAAGCTAGATTTGGTTAAGCGTGATACTGTAGTTGGACATACCAAATTCTATGATAAAGTTGGTACTACAAGAATTCCATGCTTTCACAATAACTCAATTGGTTCAGCTTGGCTTTTCCAGAAGTGGAATCTTAAGCTGGAAGTTTTTTTCCACTACAAGTGCTATGCTCTTGCTGGAAGAAGGACTCCCCTGCGGAATAATACTGGTGTCTGGTTGATTCGACAAGGCTGAAATCTACACGGAGGAATGACGATGAGGCAGGGTAATGCAGTGTACTGTACGAACCGTTGCACCTGTAATGATTGGCTTATTTTGGATTCCAATCGGAAAAGCATCAGTGATGATCTCGATGGTTTTTCTATGATACAAGTACCGGCACAGTGCTCGTACAGTACCGCTACACATGTCTCCTGATTGAGGTCGCTCCTTTTTTGATGGTGATGCGCCGGAAGGAACTCCATGACCTCAAGACGGCGACATAAGCACATGATAATTATCCATCATGAATCATGAGGGTAGGAAACCATCAGTGGGAATGAATTTGGCTGGTTAACCTCAGACAACTATTCCGGGGCTTATTACCGAACCTTATACCCGAACCTTATACCCGACTACTGGAATAAAGATTTGTACGAGTACAGTAACGGTAGTTGTATGTTGAATCAACTGTACGAGCACATCTGAGAGCACACTACCATAGGCCCAGACCCAAATGTTTTCCTGTGCGAGTACAAGCGCCACATGCCGGGTACTTTGTACTCGTACCGGTGGGTCGTGTTTCAGAGAGTCGAGTCTCCTCACGTAGTGCCCGGAGTGGGTATTGTATTACTTGTACCATTTATCACAAGCTCCCATTTGAGCTTTTCCGCGCTAGGCGTTAGGTGCTCTCTGTAACTATGGAGGAATACCTCTACTCGAGTATACATTCTATACCAGCACTCGTGAGACACCAGTTTCCACGGTAAAAACTAGCTTCCGCGCCGGCTCGCACACACGAGTGCATCTACCGGTACAGACGATGCCGTAAAACCCCTCAGAATCTGTTATTTCCGCTAGCCCTGTAACCTCTGGCTCCGGTGGCAAAGCTCCTGAGAAGGTCGGCGTCTTCCTGACATGGGACAAGATCGGGAACTGGGCGTGTTAGATCTCACTCACTCATTAGCTCGTTTTTTTCCCAATTCTGTTAACCTGTGAAACTAAACCCATCGTGAACTGGCGCACTTGCTTCCCGCTAGTGCTCTGATGGCGGATTCCAAGAGTTTCTACCGTACTTACACTACTGTATGGGTACGGTACGGGCAAAAGTAGGGGGGAGGGGGAGTGGCAAATGTTTCCAATAAATTTTCTTGTTTTAAATAGGGTCATAATGTACTTCAGCCGGCCACATCACCCACGCACATACCCTTCTCAAGGGGAATGCTAAATCCAGGTTCATTGCCACATTGCCACATTCCTGGAGAATACAGAATGCGGCCATCTCATTTAATAGCCTTTTAGGAAACTAGGCAGAAGCGAGAGTGCACCACCTAAATAGCAGAATTCTAACATTAGGAGAGGGAGTATTAGGGAAAATCAAATATATTGGCCCCCCTGTTTCCGAATACTTCTGTTGAAATGTCCTAAAGACTAGAATCGGGAGAGGAAGGAGCGCAGGAATGTTGATTTTGGGGAGGGTTCCGAAGGAGATATGAGAATTAGGCTTGCTGTATGAGACAGATAGGGTGGCGACCCTCCCCCGCCTAGGAGGGCCCCTGAGCTGGGCTGTGAAATGGGATGCTATGTGCTAGGTTGGGGTACTATCATAGTACGATAAATTTTACAATCATGGTTCGACTTGACTTCAGATTACGATCATAACAGCAGCTGTTAAGCATAACCACGTACAGTGTTCCCAACGGGCCAGGCCGGTGATAGGCCGGCCT
>LN890948.1:823046-879267 GCA_900010015.1 Tuber aestivum
ATAGGCCAGGCCAGGCCGGGCTCCATAGGCCAGGCCAGGCCGGGCTCCATAGGCCGGGCCAGCGTAGGCCAGCCTATCAGGCAGCCAGTACTAAGCCTATACAGCCTATAGCTGGGCTGGGCTGGGCCCGGCATAGGTTTTTCAAAGCCTGCAGGCTCAGGCCAGGCCAGATCCTGGAAGATCCTGGCAGGCCGGGCCCGGCTTCGGTTCGGCCTGGCCTACCTGGCCCGTTGGGAACACTGACCACGTACCGGGTTGTACAGAGCAGGCATTCGTACAGACCGGATGAATGGATATGAGGGGAACAGGACCCTAGCTCATGTTCCCCCTACGACGCACCCAAATACTGCCCTCAATATAAAGGGGGTAAAGGAAAGTGAACCTTCCTTCACCGAAGCCTGTAAGTGCAGAAAAGGAAGACAATACGAAGCCCTTTGGATTTTCACTGGTAGCGCTGCGGTGCATGAAGCAGGGAGAGAAATCTACTTTCTTGTAGGTGAAGCCCTAGATCCTATGTCAGATCGCCGCAGACTGCCAACTCACCTATCGGCAAGAAGACCCGCAGCTCTCGAGCATATTCAATTCTGAGCAGGGTGTCGACCAGGGCTTGGGAGCCATCGTAGGGGCCTGGGGTTCTATCAATCTGGGGAAAAAATAAATTAATACAGGGGTTCAAGGTTCTTGTTGACTGGCATGCTGACCCGGTTTTCCTCCCTTTTATCCAAGCTTTTAATGTTAAGTTTACTTGCCACAGTTAACTTATCCTTACCCAATCGTATAACATCCTGTCCAGCGGTTTCTACTTCCGTTGTGATGGAGCGGAGGCTGCACCGAGACAGAGGATGGAAAAGAAGAATTCCCGGAAGCACTTTCTTAGAAAAATATGGCCTACTCTTGTAATTCACGGTATGGATGGCAAGAGGGTAAACTTGGGGTGTAGTACAATACCGGCATGATAAGAGGGTGCGGTGCTTGTAGGATGAGGAGAGGGGGAACAATGCTTGGGATAGAAAAATCTAACTGCTGGGATCTGACTTGCATAGAAAACCTGAAGTAAACCGGAAACCAAGTACCGGCATTAGGACTTTAGAAACTCTTGATGAGAGAGGATTGAAAGAAAAGAAAAAAAAGAGCCTTTTACTTGTGTTTTAGACACATCCTGGGCTATTATGTGGCATTATGTCTGTATCAAGCAGAGACCACTTCGGTTATTGTTGGGTTTTTGATATCAACATTTGTTTTTTAACGTCTAGAACGGAGCTCCTTAGGGATAAAGTTTTACCTCAAGTGGAGGATGTTTTTCTATTTTGAATTCTTTCCCCCAGGGTTCCCAAAGTCGCATTGAAGCAGGGACGATAGGTACAGTACATCTAGTCTTCAGCAGAGCTATGGAGTCGCAGGAACCCCGGCTTCGTTTCCCGCGGCCGGCGGTGGATGGAACGGTGATTGCTGCATTCCATCAAGGCGCCTTGATGGATGGACGCGTGTGACATGACGGACAAGAACAAACACTGGCGCGCGACGGGTTTCTTGAGGATCATGGCACTGGTGGGGAGAATATTCAGCGGATACGGGCTTCCATCGTGTTGCGGACTTTCGGTTGGCTTGACACGGGCTGTTGGTTTCATGCATCAAAGCCAGAATGGTCTCCTGTCCTGCTCTCGTGCACATAAGATTTGAGGTACTTTCTCCGCCTGACCAGGTTGCTGGATTCTCGCTGCCACTTGCAAAGGAGAAAGATCGAGAAGCGCTAGTGCGCTGACCTGTCTTACGGAGAGGGGGAAAAACAAAAGGTAAAGTTCAGCAGAGTGTGTAGTGATGCAGAGTGATTATTTACTTAATTCTGACTCAATGTTTTCATCAGCTGCAAAACACTATGTTGCTTGCTTGCCGAGATGTAGTGCCGTCATGAGTTTTCACTCGTGAGGCACTAGGGGCGGGGCGGGGCGCTTGGATTGAAGATCGCTGAGACCTTGTGAAACACCATGTGAGTGGCTGCTTATAAATACCGGTAGGCTTTCTGGAGCCCTGGTTCAATTATTTTTTTCTTCCCCACGGCGGTTGCTAATGTGATGCAAGCTTATTATTGCGCGAGATTGGAGACGTATTGTCCAGAACTATCCACCTAGCGAACGGAGCTCGGGAACCCCGGCTGATGAATACGAGTGGCATGCTTGGGAGCTCTAGTTCTTGGAGATGGGTTGGAGGTAATTTTAAGAGTACACGTGGGAAATTGTCGAGCGACTGTGAGGGAAACTGTAACTGGGAAATCATAGCGGGGGAAGCGCCCTGGGCTTTGTACTGCGCGGTGCTCTACTGTACTGTAGGTTACTTACGAGATATTGGCGGGGGGAAATTCGAATTAGTCTGGATATATAGACTGTTTTTGGCAATTGTTACGGTCCGAGGATGCTCGCTATGGCTCGCAATGCAGCTTATTTCAACGGCGGGTATTTTATTTTCCAGCTATCACAAGAAGCACCGTGTTATTATCGGTGCGCAATGAGAGAAAAAAGCCGTGAATATAGCTTCTCCGGACGAAGGGGACTGCATCTGATTATAACCTAGCGGGGGAAATCACTTGTTAAAACATGACATGTAAGAATCTGCTGGAGGCATATCTAGATAAAACCTATAATTTTTCTAACGTAATTCTGTCCTATTCGATCTAGTGGATATGGTATACGGCAGCCAAACTTATCCCATCACGAGGAGAGACAAGGCAGAGCAAATTACCTTCTTTCTGATAAAAAAAAAAAGTGCCGTGATCAGCCCTACGACTTGGCACAGAACTCCCCGCAAAGCCGCTATACCATCTCCTGATTGCCCCCACTATTTGGGGAACGCTGCCAACGAGATTGTCTTAAGCGAAACATAAACTACTGCACCTAGTAGATTTGGGTCATGATTTCCGAACCTGCGCCGATATTTGGGGGAAGGAGCCACAATTCTGCCACCTGATCTCAGGGCGGGGCCTGTGGGATCAATGTTCCTCCTGGGCACTTGGTACTCGAGCGCCGGTTCAAACTGGTCCGGCCGATGTTGAGTTTTCACCCTTACTCGCTCGCTTACTCTCGGTAGAACGTGACTTTGTGGCTTGAGGTTGTGTCAATCGTTCGTACAGGATCGTATTCAACATTCGAGTTTTTCAAGAGACCCATTTGAGCCTTTTTAAGGGGAAATTTTAAGCACGGCCTAGGGGCTCCCCTATTTTAGCAATATCTGCTCAAAAAAAAAGGAAAAAAAAAGTGTTCATGTTCACTACATGTAGAAACTCGGAAGCTGTCCCGAGGGGAACAAGAAAAAGAATATCCAGGTCCCCTGGCTATACCCCTAAGGGAATGACACCACTATCTTGGTCTATGATACCTTAAGTGGTCCTTTAACAACTAAATTGGGATTCCTGAAAAGTTCTACAAGTATTGTATTCGGGAACAGCGGGCTAAATGACAGTTAGGTGGCGTATGATACAACGGTAACGCGTGCGGGCTTTTTTTGAAGGCTCGGGCAAGGCAGAGTGGGGTGGAGGTGCCCGAGGCGGCACAGCGGATCGGGGAAAAGAAAATAAATCTATCACTGCCTGAGCAATGAGCACCCGGCTGGCTAGGCTAAGACTCGACAGTGCAATCGCGACATTTATCGTCTGCCCAGGATTCAAAGCCGGATCGAGAGATACCTGGCGATCCAGCAGTCAATTGGGGCTAAGAGAGCCGAGGCCGCTGCACACGTTCGGTCGTTTTGCCTATCGGGCGTCGTTTCACATTGCGAGTTAGGGCTTGAGCGTGTAGATTAAGGGTTAGTGAGTGATATCTCGTGATGGTGCCCCTCAATCGGGAAACTTGCTTCCCCCATTCTCCACTACTGTTCCCCCATCCCTCTCACCTCTTTGATAACTCACGGTTGTACTGTGATACCAATTTACCTCATTGAACCTATGCAAAGGGGGGAAATCCGGCACTAAGACTGCAAAGCGATGTCCCACCTATGGGAAATCTAGTTGGACGAGCGCCCTGAAGAGATTGAGTAGAGTAGTGAGAAAAGGGATTTTGGGGTGGGAAGTGGGGGGGGGAAGAGAAAATCTGAATGTAAGGGTAAGGTCACTGCCACTGCAGTAGAACTCGGCGAAACTTGAAACAGGGCGGGATCGATGCTTTGCTTTACTTTTTTTCCTTTAACCGCGCGTGGAGGAGCCAAGATTTTTTTTTTGTTTGGCGGCAGGAGCTTTGTCATGTTTCTTAGTCATTTCAGTTTTCCCTTACTAAATGCTCATGTGATATTGAGTTTTTTTCATATCATACTCGCTCGTTTGAGGTCCCATCATCATGCATAACTTACCTTACTATTGATCAAACCACGTCAGATGAATCGAGCGCAAAACCTGGTGTTCTGCACAGGGTGTCACTCGATTGACAGATTTGGGTTGGAGTTCGAACTCGCCCATGTTTTCTCCCGGATTACTTAATCCGTGCGAATTCTCACTCGATCCGATCGCAAAAGGAACTGTTGACGAGGGGAGGGGAGATGATAAACGGAAGTGATAAAAGAAGGAAAGTGGTGATTACTTGGTGTGAGAAGGGGTGTCGTATCCAGGTAAGGGTGACAAGAGTTTTGAGAAGAGAACTTGAATGCGGTGCAATCTCCACCTGCGACCGATATTTTCAATGGCCTCGTGGACCCACCCGAGTGCTTTTTCCCGCCCCAAGTAACAAAAAGAAATGTAGAAATGGATAGATCGTTTCCTAAATCATTTAGCCGGCCCCCTCAACTCGTGTCGGATGTGGGGTTCGGGGAGCCCCGGGAGGGGTGAAACGAGCTTTTTTCCTCTATCATGGGTTTCAAGTTATACATTTCTCGATATCCATCTAAATGTTATGCGCAGACCCACAGCCTCCCTTATCATCTATCAACTCGTTAGACATTTTGTTCGGTGAGCCAGAATCACAAGCTTGAAAGATTTAACTTAAACCCCCTGGTATGACTAGCCTATTTCTGAACACCTTGTATACCGGTAGCTGTTGCTGCTGATGAAGCTGCATATTGAGGTGGCTCTGATCGAGACTATACTCGAGTATCTGGATGTTGCGGGGAAGATTAAAGGCTTGGGTTCGAGGCCTTTCGGTAGTGCTCTTATTGGGTGAGGCTACTGCAGTCGTAAAGCTTAAAATTTTAAAATCTGCCAAACGGATGCACGGCACTGAGTTGGTGTGTATGTGTATCGTATCTTCTGGTCTTTTTTGTTATTTCACAAATAAAGAAGGGAGGAAAAAAGACCAGGGAGCGGCGCTTTCATATGATTTTGGAGACGCGTTCTTGTCCCACGAACGTGGCGGTTGTGATCGAGGGTTCCGGGCCCCGTATTGCACTGGATTGGGTAACATGCCACAGTGCATCTGCTTACTCTGTAGCTCGGTTTTTATTGCATATTCCTGCTCTGTCTCGATCGGACTCTGGCACCGGCAGTCGGTAGCTAGACTATTTTCGGGGCCAAGAACTGCACCTTGAGGTTGTTTTTTGATTGGAGAACTGCTTCTTGAGAGTAACCTGGGATTGCCCCAGTTGGAGAAAGGCAACCAGGTCTTGACCAAGAGTTTTGGGGTCGTCCTCTGAAAGTGGAAAAAATGTAGCAATCATCCCAATCAGGAGTTTTTCCCGGACTTAGTGGAGTTCTATCGGGTAAAGTTCCTGTACGAATAGTGTCTTGGTCGAAAAAGTGTTTGGACCTGAAGCGGGCAGTGTGTGGTGCTGGTATACGAGGGACGAAATTCTGGGCACGGAGCATTTTTATTTTTTCCTACTCATGCCGTGATTTTGTCGTGGGATACCGGCAATGGCTCGGAGTATCCTATCGCGTAACTCAAGGTAACGGAAGGTTCCTATGGCACCTTGCTTCAACTGATACAACGGGGACCAACACATGTCATGAGAGACAAGACTTTACTTTTTTCAACAACACCGGGCCTATAAAAAACAGGGACAGGACATATTCTGAGCGTGAGGGCACACCTTGTCAGCCTGACAATGCATACCGGTAGTCTGGGTTGCAGAGGGTCGGCAGCCTTAGGTTCCGGGGGTCACCAACACTGCCGGGAAATGAGAAACTTACATTCTGAATCATTGGTATCGAGCCCTACACCCAACGCCCCCCACACTACGGGTAATCCCTAGAGAGGCTTTTGCCATCAGCAAAAAGCAAAGCGGAAAGGGGGAAAGATGCTTGCTCACAGATAGCGGACCGTTCCCCTCCCACCCCATTCCAATCTGATGGCGGGGCGGGATAGGTACTCGAGTAGATTGGGTTAACGGGTGATTAGCTCCATTACCCTCTAGCTATGATAGGATAACAGTCCCCGGGGGTGATACAACCTAGCCGAAGCCGTAATGGCGAATGTTGTATTTTTTGTCCGAAGGCGCTCTCCGCCTGGATGTGCTGTGGGATGTCCGAGAGGGAGGGCAGAGAGACTAGCC
Source organism: Tuber aestivum (assembly GCA_900010015.1). Lineage (NCBI taxonomy): Eukaryota > Fungi > Ascomycota > Pezizomycetes > Pezizales > Tuberaceae > Tuber > Tuber aestivum. The sequence goes on from LN890948.1 coordinate 829,512, forward strand.
CACTGGGATTTTGGCATGCGTTAGAAAGGTTTCAGTTGCGCGTTTGTAAAGATCGGCAGTTGCCGATGCGTGGCTAACGGAAGAGCCGCCGCTTAGGACACATCTTTAGCGGGATATTGGAGCAATTATTGCCTCAGGCTTTGAGGAAATAATATGAGCGAATTGGCTTGTAGACTTCTGTCATCGCATGGCGTCATTAGGGGAGCAGAATTAAGCAAGCCTAAATAAATTTGAGGTACTAGAGGTATAGTTTTATTTATCTCTGGGTAGGTGAACGGGCCTTGCCTTTGCTGAAGGATTCTCCTAGAGGTTAAATCGCTGCTTGTGGCCCGAGTGTCTGGTGTACTGATGCTGATGGTATTAGCGCGTTTGGGTCTACTGACTCACCGGTCCGGAATGCCGATTGGGCGGCACTTGTGTTGGTTTCTATGGCTAGTTAGCCATCGTGTTTTCTTCGCTTGAGCTGAAGGATGATGTACTCGTACATACCCCAGAATTTCGTTTATTGAGGCACCCATTCAGAGGCATGTGGTGTGATCTACTTTATTGAGTAGTGTGGTGGATTCCCTATATTGGATAGGGGGTGTCATGGGAAGTCTGCTAGTTTCTGAGGCCGATTGATATGTCTGTCGCTATGCAAGAAGCATCACCTGTCACTCGGTATGCCTTAGGATTTAACTGGTAGTTTATATAGCGTATGATAAGATTCGTTGTAAAACGTAATGTTTCTCATCGTGAAATTACAGAGTTTGTTGGCTAGGCTAGTGTATGATGGCTTAGGGGACAGGAAGAAGATCTGGAGCGGTGAAACAAAGTGTCAGTATGATAGTACGGGGAGGAAGCCTGGGCCTCGGGGGGTTGGGCGAAGGGGAAGCGTCCGGATTAATACCGGTCGGTCTGCTCTGGATTACATCAGAGCTCGGGCTTGGTGTCGGGAAAAACAAGCACCGTATTCAGGCGTTTGGCTGGTATCGGGGAAAGAAAAAAGATACAGATTCCTTTTGCTGGTGTTGTGACATAACTTAGTTGTGAGTGTGCCCTACGGTGTAGTTCGACGGTACCGCAACGTACTATATTATTGAAAAACTAGCATGTTCGGGAAAGTGCGTTAGGTTGTGGGGTGGTCTCGATAGACATGGTCCAGTTGACCAGCCGAATAGAGTCAGGGCTTCCTATGAGGGACAAAGCTTGGGTAGAAGGTGGGGAGGTGTCATTGGCTCTAGTGCTGGGGTGGTTGAGGACTTTCATCACTGGCTGTGTTGAATCCATTTACTGGGATGCGATAGAAGGTATATGCACGCAGGGTATAAACGTCCTATTGGAATTACCATTTTTGTTCGGCGGCCATTAGCGGTATCATTGCCTACCTGGTAAATGGGTAAGGCAGAAAAGCTCCTACGGATGGCGGTGGTGGTTAGGTGGTGCTGCTCCTACGAGGGTTGAAGGATATCTAGGGATGGTATGATGATATATAAGCCATAAGGGATGGCTCTACCACTGTGGATGACCCTATGGATATAGGCACTTACTACTTCTGAGTATATATGGTATACCTCGCCGAGTCAGTATAGGGCCACTGGTCCTGTCGCTAGCATGGGAGGCGGCCTCCTTTAAGCGGTGATTTGAGATTGCTGGGGGCAATGAATTATTCCTGAAAACTGGGGCAGGTATTTGCCTATATTTTTAAGCATTATGATAGGAGGGGGGAATGGGGAGTAGACATTTTCAGGCTGCCTAGGCCGTGGTTTGCAGTCTGTACGCACGAGATATTTAGACCACTGGCTAGCGACGAAGAGCCTTGATGGATTCGAGAAGGTTAAGGCAATTGTAGAATAAATTTTTTGAATGCGGGTGAATGTCGGCTCGGAGGGCAAAGCAGGCACATAACTAACGGGGGGATTTGGAAAATTGGGGGAGCAGTATTACGAAGAGGGGGAGTTATGGAAGAATGGGGCCTCAGACGATATCCACGCACTTCTCTGGGCCCTGTGCTCTTTAATACAGATATGTGAGCTCCTAGGGCACGGGAGCGCTGGGGTGTGGAGATAAGCAGGGTTTGGTGAACACCATCTATTCGCTAATATCTGTTTCAGCTGCTAGCAATGCGGAACTCTCAGACGATAGGGTTTGAAGGCCAATGCCATATCTTGAAAATATATTATAAGGATGGGGAGTTTATAATGCCCTCGCATGTCACCACTTTGCGGTTTTACATTTATACGCATTTAATCGTTGTTTTTTTCAATTGAAGTGGGAGTGGGAATATCTCGTCATGATTTCATACTCGCTACCAGATATCAACTATCATACCAAGGAAAGGACCTTTTGCCTGAAACAAACTCATTCTCCCATAAACTAGAACTGGGGAAAGGCATGCAATTTTCTAATGATACTTGCGAATAGTATGCAGTAAACAGGGGCACACCTTAAGGATGGAGTAGGGAAGATACATAGAGTATCATATGCGGGGTCAATATTAGAGATATTGCCCACGCGGCTAGAGACGGCTAGTGGGGTTGTGATGACGCTGTTCACGATTTCCCATTATCTCAATTTTGCACTAAAACATAGTTACTTATCCTTACCCAATGTAAAACCCGCAGTAGTGGTAGTGCAGAATCTCCGCACAATCCGATAAATGTAGCTTGATAAGGATGGAGGTAACACAATTGTGAGGGGTCTAGATGTTACTCGTTAGTGCAACCTTAGGTCGGGCCCGAGGCTCGGAGGTCCGTAGACTCATAGTGGGGTTATGGATTTTAGAAGACTTGCTAAATGAGAGAAATTGGGAGACTCTTGCGGTATAGTACATCTTTGGGGTTTTGGTGTAAGTGATCTTCTATCGGCCTGTTGATATGATAATAACTATCGTACTCGTTGGTGCCTGATTAGTAGAAATATCGTTCATATAGCTTTTGGAATGTAGGGATATTCGGCGCTTTCGCTAGAGAGAATTCTGGACAAGAGTCATTGCAGTGCCCTGAGGGCTTGTCCAGAAGGCCTCACCTCGTTGGGGGTTGGGCTTGGGGCCTCAGAGATTGTGGGTCCGGTCTCCAAGATGGCTTTGGGGGGAGGCTTGCATTGTACTAACTGATCTGGGCCTCCAACACTATACTTAATTTTCTAGCCAAAATCTTTAGGCATTCCTGGCATCTCCGTGGTGATCAGCTCTGCTGTCCCTTTTTCAACTAGGTGGTTTGAATCTATTTCAGCTGTGATCCGAATTGGAAACCATATAGCCGTAAGTAGGATGATCTGAGGAAAAGTTGAAGTGCTGACCGGGAATTTGTTGGAAAGAGGTTTGGAATGTGAAGACTGCAGATGCTAGCTTTGTGTGCCATAATTTCCCTTAAAACAACTCGGCTCCCTTTGTCGCTCTCACTTTCAATATGGTTTCCGCCCTATATAGTTATGAACTCTGGGATTATTATTTTTATTTGCTTTTTTGGACTCTTGCACTAGTATCACTTTAAGCTAAGAGACTATCAATCATTCTCGAAATTTTCTAATTTACTATCAACAATTCTGGCCTTGGGGAGAACACTGAGTTGTCTCACCGCTGGATAGGATAAGCGGAGGGTTTGAAGCTTTGAAGCCCTGAATGAAATCTGTTGGACGGATTTGAGGTTAATAATATATACGTGTATTTATTATGCATTTGCATATCATATCTGCGTCCATATCTTCCTCCTATGATTGATACCTCACTCTGTACCCTCATCATCATCAGAAATCACTCATTTTTGCTAAAGGTGGTTTAGAATTTCCATAGGATCTTCTCATCTGCCAGGGTTTATAGGGCTGTCATTGAGAGTTGTCCTCAAGCCTCTCCATATCGGACAAATCGATCTACACTGCCCTCCCAGATAATACCCATTTGTTGTGGAAACCACCCTGCCAAATCTGATGTCTTTGGAACAACACAGAACCTCAAACCAAACCAAATACCCTGTTCGCAATAGCATCCGGGATAAATGAAACAAAAAAAAACACTCGTATATCCCGTTCTTGGCTGCCTAGGATGTTAAAACAACACCAAGTAGTCCCATTTACTGTATATTTGTATGCTTTGTAATCTAACTGAAAGAAAAAAAATAACTAAGAGTCCTAGGAAGTTCCTCTGCGTTACATTAGAGATACTTCAGATAGATTAATATTGCTATTTGACACTCCTATTAAAGCAATAATCAACTTTTCACGCTAGGAGTCAGGCAGGTAGCAAATAGGTGCCAATCCATACACATCACATAATCAACAGTTCTCACCCACTCTTTCAAAACTTAGCCACCGGATAATGGCTCTTCGCCCGAATCATATCCCCCCATTTGAACAGAACCCATGGCACCGGTAATAGCAAGAGGCTGATGAACCCCAACAAACTCCCCGCCCACTGGATCCCCAAAGCTTCGTACATCGGCAGTGCAAACAACGGGAATACCGCACCGAAAGTATATCTCAGAAGACCATTTGCCGCCATAGCGGAGGCGCCGTTCAGGTCTTGATAGAGCTCGATTAGGTAGTTTGTCGTCCCCAACTGCACCACGCTCGTTAGTTTGTTTCGGGGGTGGGAGGAGAGGAAAAACATACAAAAAGACAGAGATTCCCCCAACCGAATGGTATCCCCGCAAGGATTGGCGATATCCAATGTACGTCTTTTCGTATGGACCAGGAGAACCAAAATAACGATATGGGAATTCCGAGCGATCCCAGCATACTTGCATAGAGCCTGTGCTCCGGCGCCGCCCTACCGCCTCGAAGCTTCGCTTCTCTCAGGGCAGTCCTGTATAGCGTCTTATTGCATATTTCGAAGGTTGCGACAGAAGCAAGCAATCCGACTAAGAGCCCTAGAAAAGCCAGTCCGACCTCGCCGCTGTTGAAAGAGTACACTTTTCCAAATGCGTAGGGATAGCTAGCGAAGAATTCGAACAATACGCCAAATACGAAGGCAATATACAATGATATTGCCGCCACAATCGGTTCGGTGAAGAGCATGTGTATTGGTCTGAACAAAGTCACTGTGAGAACCAACTTAACCCCCTCAGCACCGGAAGGCCCTGGTGGTAGTGGGATTCCGCGCGCTCTCGCCCGACGCGCAAGGATCGTTTTCTTGTATGTCTCTTGTGTGAAAAATGTGAGGAGGTAGATTGGCCCCCCGACAAAGACGACGTCCCACATCAGCCATCTCCAGTCTTTATCCAAAATGGTGTACCCGCCGACCAAGGGTCCTATTATGGGCCCTGTGAATGGTGCCAATATCACAACCGCAGAAGCCATTGATGCCCCACCCTCTGTCAGATCCCATATGTCCGCGATCGTGCCTGCGCTGACGGCAAGAGTGGGGCTTCCGAAGGCCCCCGCGAAGAAGCGGCAGACAAGGAGTGTGCCGAAGTTCTGAGATAGCGCCGCACCAACGGAGAAGAGGAGTAATATGGGAAACGTGCCAAGGTAGACTGCTTTACGGCCGTGGGTTTCTGAGATTGGTGCGCCGAGAACGGGCCCGAAGGCTAGGCCAAGGCTGTAGAGGGAGAGCGGAAGAAAGGCTGCCGTTCTCGAGATCTGGAAATGTGCCATTATCTGGGTCACTCCCGGGGTGTAGGTTGAGGTCCCGTATGTTCTAAGTTACTCGGCTCCTGTCAGTATAAATTTGGTAGATAAGGAGGTATGGGGGGAGGTAATGTACACGGCGAAGTTTAGTAGCGCTGGGACAAGTGTATGATACCACCTCTTGAACAAGGACCAATCCCGTGGATTTTCCGGATCGTTTGGGCGATCCCAACCAATTTCTTTCGCTACTCCAGCATCTTTAATCCCGACTTCCAGACTTTCCTCGGGAGATTGATTATACTGCATCTGTTGACCTTCTTGGGTAGATTGGGTTGGTCTTTCTTGGGAATGGGCTCCCTGTTCGGTCTCGGGGATTGAGTTCGGGGAAGGCATGTATCGTAAATATCGGCTCTGTAGTGGTCGCCAGCTCACTGCCATAGACAGGGCGGGGAAGTCTATATGTACTAAAGTTCTGACCTGTAGATCTCAACATACACGTCGGCTCAACAATTATAGAGATTAACAGAGTCTATAAGATTCTGTTGTTGAAACAGCCATTTCTGGTAACTCGGCACAGGTGCGGTAGTTTAGTAAGTATAGTTTAGTAATCCACACGGATTAGTGATATCCGAGGCGGAATTGTTGATGGCTCTTGCTTATTATTCCCGTTGGGAACGGCCTTTTTTTTGGTCGCCTTTACCTGATAGGGATGAATGAGTAAAAGTGTGATGACATCCGATATACGGGACCAGGAGTAATTCTATATGGGACTACTCCAGCCCGATGGATGAAAACCATACTTAACAAAAATGGTTGAACTCGCGAACATTCTGAAGAATTATCCCATGGACTGATGAGACATGCAGATTCTGGACATTCCGTTTACAGTAGGTCTATCCTGTGGCTGAGTGACTTTTCCACAAAAAAACACTTGAGATTTCATGATAATTTTTATCAGACCAAGTCACTAGGCCACGCCCGGGTTAGGAAGGTCCGGAATCTGCATCCCTCATCCGTCCATGGGATAGTATCACCTCATTGGCTAGAAGATTGGAAGCTATGCTCCATGATTCCTTGGTGTACGAGTATTATCACTGTTGCTTCGTCCGGATATTGGGGGGGGGGGCTGCTACCCCTACAACACTTATACTAGTGCCCCAGTGATCTATACGGACTATGGCAAATGTATTCTTTGGGCTTACTGTAGTCCTCGGCTTTGATGCATACCCGATCTGGAATATTATGGTCTTCCCTGGGGGTTAACCCACTAGTACTCGTAGAGTAATTGGATGTTATTGTATATTTAAGCATGGCGAAATTGTGTACTGAGAGCAATTATGTATTTGAGGGTTTCTGATCCGTTCTGCGCTCATGTGGGGTAAAGCGCTAGATAAATCAAGGGTAGAACCGAATTATTTCATTTACTGATCCTCAACATGTCCCTCGTGGCCCTGATCAGCCGAACGAGTGGATTACAGGAGAATGGGGGACAAATACTGGATCGCGCTACTTTCGTGAGCCTTCTCTAAAGAAGGCCTCGGTATGTAATAGTGCTGTAACCGAGATCACAGATTCGTGGTTCAGTCTGGGGTATAATAACCCGATGCGTTACTTTTCGTAATTCAAATTGGTAATGGTGTGACGAAATGATGTTGGTACGACGCATTCAAGTACTAGGCTCCCCCCAGGCTAACACACAGACATGTGTCAAGCTCCAAATCCCCAAGTAGATTAGTCCAAGACTGCGGGCTGAGGGTGGCTTGACGACTGAGAATTACAGTCGTGACCTGTTATGAAACGGATTCGAATTGTTCTTAACATATCAGACCGTAGGAAGCATTATGACTTAACGGTTTTAAAAAAGCTCGATTTTCAGCCTGCCGTAAACACTATCGACGTTTATTGTAATGTAGATCCCCACTTCAGCGACTTTCTAGAACAAATGTAATTGAATTTTTTCCATTTCGAGTGACCACCTGTGATGCACTAAGAGGAAACTTTCTTAGGTTAGCTGGCCTACGTCCCGCGGAGTACAAGCGCGAATCACGGGGCTCTGCGTAATTGGAAGTGTGCTGGTGGGGGAGTTTCTGAGCTAATTGAACTGAGCCAATTAAGCTTTCACCCCAAAGGAAGAACTCTTTAACAGCTTGCAGTTGTTGTAGTCTAATGTGGCCAGCGGAGGAGGAAGTTGAAATAAGGTATGATACAGGACAGGAAACATGCCACAGGCATGAAAATCTTCAGGGTTTAGTTCCGGTGTTACCCGGATACAGCCACACACTCTTGGGAATACAGGCAGTTCTGGTTCCCGGCATCCCCAATTCCTGGCTTTAGTTTCCCAGTTTTTTTTTTTTCTGCGAGATAAGGAAATTTTCTCAATCTGCCTTCTACCAGGCCGGGAAAATCCCCGCCCGGTTACATGCGGCTTTCCTTTTTTCTTCGGTGGTGGTTCCGCGGATTCCTGGGCGGGTGATATCTGCTAACCTTCGGTCTGAATTTTTCACGCTGATTGCAAAGGAACTCCTGTTCTAACGCATGCCGTAAATTTATCTTGTTAGGACGAAAAACTCGAGCTATCATAGTGTCCGATTTTTCACAAAAAACCGGGCCCTCTTTACTCACTACCTTCTCACCCCCAGCGGATTTAGGGGTTCCGCATCAAACTGGGACACAGGTAGAGGGCAGTTTTCGGCAATGGAAGGTTGGTGGAATTGGGAAACCGCCGATAACCTAGAACAAAGGTATTTGTCACGTACAGCGGCGACAAGAAAGTAACCGGACAGCGTTGGAAGTAGATTTACAGTGGATACTAGTCTGGTTGGAGCAGTATATAGTGTGGTTGCAACAAGATTCATCAACCACAGATCACAATACAAAGCCAAGGACTGAGGAGGAGGAGATAGAGTGGCAAGAGAGGAGTGGGGCCAATTAAATTGGAATAAGATCTGCATGATAATAGGTGGTATACCTTAAATGTTGATTGAGAAGGGAGGTTCAAGAATGAAGTATTAAGTATGGATCGGTGGTTTGGAGACATTTATGAACTTGTAGTGCATGGAAATTTCCGCTAGTGTTCTGTTACTTTATTTTCACCACTATTATGCTGTGCCCTAACTAAAGTTATCGTTGTTGGCCGCTTTTACACCAAAATATCTTTATTCGTGAAACTTGAACTCAGCCACCTGTTTTGCAAATAATCAATTCTTTGGATCTGGTAGTTTTTGGTATTACCATTAGTAAATTTGGATATTAGAAGGTATGCAGTAACCTTAGGTGAATGACTGTGACGCCAAATCCTCTATTTTGAAAACATATAGCTTTTTGTACGGATTTCCGCCCAAATCCCGAGCACCTAGCTTAAGTTCAAGAAATTATTTGTGCCAATTGGTGAATGCTGCCCATGAGGCGATGGAACCTGCCACGAAAGTACCAATTTCAGAACCTCTAGTTTGTTATCTACCTCTCGATATTATTCTTGATTTAATTGAATAAATGTTTGGAGTATAAATAGTGATTCCTGGACCGCGAATTTCCCTTATTTTGGTGTTTTTCCTAGCACCTGGGCCCGCCTACGATCACTTTTGTCCAAGAACTATATACGACCGCACTTCTGGCGCGGCACTCCCATACAAAGTCTCAAGCCACTTTCAGATCTTCCAAGTCCATAGCATATGACATTATAAGTCGTCAATTCAGATATTTACAGCTCCACTAGAGAAAGAAACAGTTGTTCTGTCGATTCTGACAGCTTCTGGAAATTTCTTACGTACCGAGCTGTGAGTCTGGAAATTGCTGTTATTGCTCCAATGGAGCCAACAGCCGGGTCGTTTGCTGTCCCCCGTGGTACACAGGACCTCAGTACCACCCTATATAGGAATCGGGGGAGACCGGTACTCGAGTAATCCGGTCTCTCAACTGGTGATAAAAACCCTTGGCACTTGTATAGTACTGTACTTGTGCCAACACTAGTGCAGTCCCCCGTCTCCAGAAGAAAAACTTTCCAAAAAATCCCCCCCCCAAAAAAATCATATCGTGAATCATTCTCCGCGCTCTTCCTTCTCCTTCTGCAACCGAAGAAGAATTGGAGACCTCATACGCACTTTCGCTCCCCACTTGTAGAATGCCCAGGGGATGGGTATTAGGGCGGCGGTAATGAGGGCTACGGTCGTTGCTGCCCAGTTGGGCCCGAGGCTTGAGTACATTTTTGGTCCGAAGAGGGGAATTATGCCCCCGAGAATACTAGACGCCATTACTTTATGTTAGAATCATAATCTTTCTCTCTTGGCTTTTCATTTCCATTTTTTTTCTTTCCTGCTATCTATGCCGGCGAAAGGGGAGGGGACCATACCTTCTAGTAACGGTGTGACCAGCCAGTGCGGAGGCCGCATAAACGTCGTAACTATCCACCAAGTAAATGTTCCCGTGCAAGAAAATCAAAGTATTGCCCAGTCCGTATGGGACACCGCTCAATACCGGCCAGATCCAGTGGATTCTATTAGGAACACACGTCCAGGCGAACCAGAGCATCGCTACGGGTGTTAGTACTGCGCCAAAGCATGCGCCGGATATGCGCGCTTCTGGTGGTCGTTTGCCTGTGGCCGGGTCTATCTTGTGCCTTTGATAGATCCGTCTGCTGACTGGCTCGAGCGCTATGGCGAGGGCAACACCGACGCCAATGCTACAGAAGGCTAGGCCGCTGATACCCGGCCCCCACCCGCGGATCTCGGAAAATACAATAGGGTAGGAGGTGAAACAGAGGTAGAGGACTGCGTAGATTGCTGCGAGGTAGAGGTGCCAGAATATACTGTTTTTTCCAAAAGAAAAGGGGCATTAGTCCACATTTTAAGAATCTAGATGTGAAGAAATAGCTACCATATAGGTTCGGTGAAGAGCATGACTAACGGCCGCTCGAGATTCGTCCTGACCAATGTCCAGAGGTCGTCCTCTCCGTCTTTGTGACAAAACCTCGATATGTATCTATCATCACCGGTTTCTTTCCTCTTTCTCTCGGCCTTCTGTCTCAATAATACCGGGGCATATGTTTCCGGAATCGCAAAGCTGGTCGCGAAGAGCACTACGGCCATAGCTAGAACAAGCCAATTGGTCCATCTCCAGCCTGCGCCTTGGTACACAAAGCCTCCAATGATAGGACCCAGGGCTGGGCCGTTCATTGGAGCAAGATTGTAAATACTGAACGCTAATGTCCGTTGATTTTCGTTGAAGATATCCCCGAGCGTCCCAGGAGCATTCGAGAGGGTTACCGAGCCAGCTAATGCACTGGATTTTCTCAGCTTTGTACAGCGTGCGGTTCTTACCGCCGGATGAAGGGAAGCTCACACAAAAAACCTTACGACGAGAATAGTAGCATAGTTCTTTGCCACGCAAGTCGGTATGACAAATACCAGAAACAAGAACAACGATATGAGGTAGACAGGCCGTCGACCATACAACTCGCTCATGGGGGCCAATATTAACGGACCAATACCTAACCCTACCATATAAGTCGTCATACCAAGCGTGATAGTAATCGAAGAATCAATCCCGAATTCCTTCATCATTCCGGGGGATCCGGAGAGGTATGAAGTTGAATAAAAAACTCTGTCGGCTATTAGCTACTGTCATCGTACATTATTATAATGAGATAAAGTGCATACACCATCAAAGCCTGTAAAGAAACCGTGCTCAATATGGAGACCCTTTTTAATAAAGACCAATTGAGTGGGTTATCGGGGTCATCTGTCCCACCCCATTTGATATCGAATTCAGTATTCATCGCCTCCTCCAGGGCCCTGGGGGTTTGGGGAGCCGCTGTGGTAGTATCGTTGGCTAATCCGCTGCTGTCAATCCCGAAATTGTCGAGGGTTGTTGAGCGCCAAATGCCTCGGTCGTAGCATGGCTGTGGCGAAGATATTATGGAGAATGAATCTGAACTCTCACTACTGGCTTTAAAACCTGCCTCAATATCTTGATTCTTTTCGTCCTCTCCCCTAACATCACGGCCGTTAGAAACATCAACCCCCCGTCTACCAGCAACATCTTCTCTCGCTAGATTCATGATGGAATTGAGATCCGTATCTCAACCCCTTCGAAACTAGAAAAGCAAATCAAAAAGAAAAGAAAAAGAAACGATGAGCAGGGATACAGAAGTGTCGAGCGGTCCGCAACATTCTGGGCAAGGACCCTATCTTATACTTATGTGGTAGTACTCGGGAAAGAGAGTGAAACCAGGCCAGTGGCTACGAAATGGCACGATAGCATGGGCCGCATATCATAACCTCTTCCCGAACCGGAGTATACTCGTGAGTTTCAAAGCCATCTGGACATCTTGGCTCCAAGGGTATGTTAGCTGGGTGGGACTTGGCATCAAGGCACCTGGATACTTGGGGAATCCGCGAATAGTACACTCTATATTGTCCCTAGATTTTTACCCCTTGAGATATCCCAGGAATCGGTAACCGAAAGATGGGCAGTGTAAACCAATATGGCAGTCGGTGTGTAAGAACCCTTGAATTTTAGAAAAAGAGGGGAAGAATAGGGATTTTTGGCTAAAGAGATAAAAAACCGGGATGGGGAGGAGAGAAACAATTTTGTAGCAGTAGACAAGTTTTACTTGAACAGTAGTTTATCCGGGGACTTACAGATACGCCGGACCCCGCCAGTCCCCCCGATTCGTTTTTGACCGAAGGGCGAGGAAGGAATAAGAGGAGGGGGTTGATTGGATGTCATGTAGATTTTGGGATGGGGTGGACGATATCTACTAAGATTGTTTTAAGTGTAACGGGGAGGACCTCCGGTGCTTGGCGTTCTTCATCGACCTTTTTGGGCTGGCGGATTCGAAATGTCCATTTTCCTCCTGCCGGAGTACCTATTGGGCCGCGCTACGGGCCTGCTTATAGAACTGCGGATATAGGTAACAACGATGCCCATGATTAACTATTTCTAAAAAAAAAAAAAGGTTCCCGGAAGGGAGTAGTTTACGGCTGTGGCTTTGCAAGTATTTGTACAAGTACGCCGGAAGCAAAAATTGGGCATTGGGCTAACCTAGCCCGGTATCATGGCAACATGTGCACCCGGTTGTAAAACCCTCCCATTATATTAGGCAGCGTTAGATGAGGAAGGAGGACGGAGAAGAGTAGGGACGGGGGGGCTAGGGGCAATGGCCTTCCAATTGGTGAAGGTGACGCGGACGAATTGGAACTGGTCCCCGCTACCTGCGGCTCGGGTACGGGGCTGGCTTTGCTTGGGCTTGTTTACTTTCCCAATCCGGCGATAATAGAGCTACGCCGGTGGACACAAGTGATGGGAGATGGGGCCATTGAAACGCATTCGTGCCTTCTCATCTAATAGCAAGCCGTGAGAGCTCAGCTTACCTCCAGCGCCAGAGCAGCGCAAACTTTAAACATGGGTAAGTTAGATTGAGGCTTAGATCCCTCGATTCTTTATTCCATGCAATCAACCCTAGTATTTTATTGTGGCCTTACAATGTACTATAGACCCTATCTCTTTCCAACAATATAGGGTAGGTCCTGGCTAATATTGATGGGGCGAGTATAATAGTAGCCTAATAGAGATGTATGATACTATATCGCTATTTTATACTGCACAGTTCGACAGGCAACACCCTAGTCTCGGACCCCTGTCACACTACCACCAGGTGATATATCAATAGGCATTTTCCAACAGATAATTAATCCGACGCGATGGGACAAGTAATGCTGCCTTCCCGAATGGTGCACTATTCGCATAATCTTGTCGATCTAGACAGGTCAATGGGGCCCGAGCAGAGATTGGCCACCTAGTGTGCGGTAAGGTGGTTTACCAATAATATGGTCTCGGGGCTATTCTTTTAGGCTCCAACAAAAACGCCCGAGTATTGTAGTGATTGCAGTTGCTTGATCAACTACGATATTACTCGGCCAATTACAAGAGCTCACAGAATACCACCTACGACCCATCGGGGGAGGTGCGTATACTCGAGTACCTGTGAGCGGGGTCTTATCCCAATATGGAATCCACACCCCACCAACCCCCAGGGCGTCATCGCAGAGACTTAAGCACAGAGCACTGAAATGTATCAGCTCTGTGCCGAATATTCTGGGTGAGTCTCAGCCCATGCCCCGCAGATAACGATTCACCATTACCGCGCAATTGGATCGGGGGGAATAATGTCAGATGACAGATAGACACAGAATTTCTTGCACCCGAGTAAGATCCCGGCATCAAAACTCATGGGTAGGTTGGCATTTAAGGACTTATAACTTAACCAAAAAAAAACAAGTAGAAATTGTGTGATCTTTGTGCCAATGGCTAAAGATTTGTCCTGAGATGCTGCAATACGCCTTTTCCATAGGGAGCCGGGACGATTCGAGGCACCTTCTGTCCATCCCAAATCCTTCTGAAATCTTACTCTCAAGGTCTATTGATAGAGCCTAGATTTGTATTAGAACAAATTCTATATGACTCTAACAGATTTACCAAAAAAAAAGAAAAGAGATCAAGGTGAGATTCCCGGATGAATCATATAGTTGATCATTTTTGGTGTAAAATTCCAGCCTACTCATGACTTTTGACGCCGGCGGCACGTATGGACCAGGATTAGTGATCTGACGTGAAGCCGGGCCTACATCTCTTTTAACCCTAAGAAATAAAACACCCAACCTGCACCTCGGCCACTATCCGGTCTGTGGCATGTATGCACATGGCCTTATCAAGCGGCACGCAAAGACCCCGGGAATCTACGAATCTTACTCCACCATAAGTGTAACATTTCCTCAAGCCCCACACCCCACCCGGGTACAATACTGTGATACAGCATGGTGGAGAAAGGTTTTTTTACGACCCCACGTATCCCACAGCCGCGGTGAGACACGGAAGATCCCAAAAGGGATCGGGAACACCGACTTGCCTTGTGGTTTCGCCGTGGGAGAATATCCAGTGTCCACCCGCCCAGCATTATCCAACGACTTAGCTGGGAATCTTGGTGTTGTGGAATTCTTTAGAGCCCGGGGGCCATCAGGAGATAGAGATGTCATGGTTTAAGGCAAGGCAAGGCCGTAGGTGCATCGTGAAGTGTGCTCTAGAGTTCTGGTGCTTAGTGTTCTAGAACACAAGTAACATGGGGGGTGCTCGGCGGGTGCGATTGTGAATCCAGATCGTGACCCCAAATCATGGGGTTTTTTGTAACCTGACCTCGATCCATCATATGATTTGAAAACGTGATGTGATTTGGGGCTATGGAGATAATGTTAAAACAATAGAAAACCGATGGGGCCCCTCTTGGCCTAGTTTGTGATAGAAAAAAGAAAAAAAATTCATTGGTTAAGTTGAGCCTTAGTGAGTTACAAAAAAAAAGTTACAAATTCCCACCTATGATAAATCAAAAGAAAATTGGAGTGTCTGGCAAGACGCAATTTCAGATTTTGATCGCGATTTCGGAGAGACCCGATTTAGGCGGGGTCCGATTTTGGAGTTAGGAACCACCGGGGGAGGGGGGGGGAGGAGGTTTGAGCTTGACTTCAAGTGGAGATTTCCCTGATTTCTGTTCAACTCCGGGCAACTTTGATACGATATCAAGTCTTTCCCCTCGTAATCCACACCAGCGTACGTCCCACCACAATACTCAATAGTATACTAATCTATTCCGGCAAAGTACCCAGTAAAAAAGCTGAGTGACGCGAAAGCCGGAAAACTGGAAGAGGGGGGAGGAGAAGCAAAAATCTCTCAAATTCTGCGGCGGAATTGCTACCTTCCCAAACCTACACATTTCAAGATAGTTACCGGCCCCGGGGGACTAGAGCTCGTATCCCTAAGGATAAGCATTTTCCAAGGCCCACGTTTGGCCCCCACTTTAAATGCCCCGCGCTCATGATCGTATTTGTTTGGCGAGTATGATATATCACCAAATTTGTTTGCCTGGGGCCCCAGCAGGATCTTATATAAGGGCCACTACTACAGGCAGTCCAGATAAAGTGTAATTGATTTGGTATGACAGGTCTACAGAATCCGACTGGGGGAGACTGCATTTTCGGAATACGGTAACTCATGATACAACATTACTGCTACTACGGTGGGATGCCAATGTTCGGACGAACGCTTTATAAATTGCGATAGCGGCATCATACCAGCACGTTTTCCTCCCAGCTTGTTCCATCCTCTCTTGTGTTTCGGACCCAACAGAATCCCCTTCCCCCGCGATCCCAATCGGCCATGTGCACCGATTATCTTGCGAGCTCGGGCCCGGGCCATATCCTAATAAGGCATGATACCCGTGACCACAGGATGTCACTTACAGGGCTCAATGGTGACGGGGCCGTAACCGATAGAACGGGTCAACATTCGGTTTTTCCGTATGACACAGCCCGACCCTATGATACCTTTTTTTACATCTCGCTAAATGATTGTTTATTACCGATCGCGGGCGGGCGGGCTCATTGCAGTACCTGTGCCCCGGCTCCTCTTTCTGCCGAACACAGGCGGGAACAGGATGCAAGAGACCCCTATGAGCAACATCACTCATTGACAGTCATTCTATCCTTCAACTCCCTACCATTCAACCCCTTGCCGCGCTACGAGCACACAGTGTTCCCCATTGAAGATTCTCATCCTCCGCCTCCTCTCCGCCGGAGGGCGTATCCCCGTAGTCCTACACTGATCCCGTATCACGTTAGGAATTCTCCTCATACCGCTCAATTTTGTCCCGCAAATCAAACATTTTCTTCGATATCGTGTCCAGAATCTCCGGTGCCTAAGCACCAGCCTAAGACAACATCTCTACAGACCCGCCCCACCATCCTCCTAGTTGGGATTGGTATCCTCCGGTCCGAGCAGCAACTTCACAACCCCCACCTTCCCTTCTCCGTCCGCGATGTGCGGTAGCGTGCGACCATGCACGCCAGTAACATGGCTAACACACTCACCTGCTCAGTCAGGTGCGGCGGCGACTATCCGAGGTACGGTAATTCGCCGAGTTGACGTCAGCCCCAGGACAACCCAGCACCCTCCAATACATCGCAGCGTGTAACGGGGTGGAGAAGTCACCATTCCTCGAATTGACATAGACCTTACCATCCGCGACCAAAAGCAAAATAAACCCCGCTTGCCCCTACCTCACACTGCGATGTAGCGGCGTCTCGTTCCTGATCTCCCGCGCCAGGAGAAACCTTACAGTCCCCCCCCCCCCTCCCAACTCGCCGCGAGTCCCAGGAACGCCTGTCCCCAAGGAGCTCTAGACTCCTGCTGCGCCCCGCACTCCACGAACATCCTCACCACGGCTGGATGGTGCGTTGCCACGGTGCCGTGGAATATCTTCGGACCGGCAAAGCCCGCAATTCCGTCGTTCAGGAGTTTGCGCACTGAAGCCTTATCTTCGCGCCCCGCGAAGAGGCATAACACTCAACACCCGCATCCGAGGCTGTGCTTTCGATAGACGGTGGCGATGAGTAATAGGGAGAGCAGATCTGCCAGGTGGCCGCTTGACCGTATTAGGGAGTCTATGTCTGGCGGGTAGAGGAAGGTGGAGATTTGCAGGAGGATTTCGCTAGCGAGGTTTGCAAAGGGCATTAGGAGGTTGACAGCTCACTTGGTGAATAGAGGTTTCAAGTTGCTAGGGAAGTTTCCACAGCCTTAATCTCCGGTCCCCGAAACCCTGTTAAATTTACGGTAGCTGACTATTCACCCTGTTGCGGTGGCGGCTATCCACCCTGAAGAGGAAGGCTGACGACTACATCGTAGGAAATTATTTGGAAGAACCGCACTTCCAGCCCCCCTTACTAGTGTCGAGAATTGGGTTAGACTCACGGGTTATATTAAGCAGCAATTAAGCTGGCAATGCCGTGCGCACACATACTCTACTACGAAGTAATACCCTATTTCGGAGCCGATGTACTCATTACCCTATCAACCACCAAAACCAAGCTGAGGAGCAATCAGAGTGCGCTCACGGAGGATAATTGCCCTGGGGAAGAAGAAAAAAAATACCTTTCTCCTGGCTCTCCCGTACTGTAAATCTAGGCCAGCCCGAACCTCCTGTATCGTGCGCTGTCAGTTGAGGAACAACGAGACAATTGAGTATGATCATTGCCTATCACTCGTGAAACCGTAAACCCCCTCCCACCTTAGGCCCAATCGTACCATATCACATCATGCCTCACTAGTCCCGATACCGATAGACTACCCGCCCCAGCACAGTAAACCCTCTAGTAAATCCCACCCCATCACAACACATTCACCCCTACATAATCATCAAACCGATCCCGAAAGAGGGAAAAATAAAACAAAAAAATTAGCTATCCATGATACAATAGGTATGACGGAACACCAGCTATGGCTAGGGGAGGGGAGGGGTGGGGGCAGAAAGTGCGTAGCGAAAAGCCCTGTTCCCTTCCGTAGCTGGATATCATAAGAATTCCCGGAGAAACAAACGCAGTAATTTCAAATTGCTAGTTTACTAGGCATAGCTTCCGTTCCGCCATCCCAGGTAGACAGACCCCTTTACCCAACAGCGCAATACCAATACAGGCGTACGATTTTGTATATGTTTAGCTCCCGGTATTCAAGAGTCCACCGCCATGGACGGTTGTTAGCGTATGGCGTTTATAGTGATCGGGATAGAAGGAATCCCCGGGACAGGTGAGGTGAAAAGCCAAATCTCCTGCTCCAGAAAACAACCCTCTTGTCCTCCCTCCCTCCTACCATACACTAGCAATCATGCCCGCTATCACCAACCAGAAAGTTAAGTCATCACTACCACAGCCATTGGGGAAAAAAACTGCTTTCAAGCAAATTCAATCATATCCAGATGAGAATTTAGTGATGTACAAATTTACTAGGAATATATCTAATCAACCAACAAAAACCACTGCCTCCAACGAAAAAAAAAGAAAAAAAAAACTCCCTCTAGGCAATGGATACTATGTCAATCTACTAGACTATCCATTTACTTTACTTTATGCTTTAGTATGGTATCGAGATCCACTGTACACACATCTTACTAGTGGACAATTCCACGAGCTGATCTTGCTCATCTGCCAACTTTTAAATCTAGAATTTACTACCCAATCTATTTCTCGTGGGACTATAGGCTGCAGAGTTCGGTCAATACGGTAGTATTGATTTTATGAGTGCGAGTAAAAGGTCCTAGGCAGCAAGTGCTACCATTTTACCCCCCTGAGCCACCTCAGGTTCTTTATACAAAGTATATTGAGTATGGTTATATTAGCATAGCAGTGGGCAAAGCATACTGTACCAAAGCCAAAAGTTTTTTTTTAAGTTTTTTTTTTCACTCTAGATTCTAATTATTAGGAAAGTTACTCAGATCCCTTCTGTTCCATTTGCTCTGAGCATGAAACAAAATCAGAAGTTCCAAAACTTGATCCCTAAATGTTTTGTGACTCCCAGCACCAATTTTACCCCCGCGCCGAAGTTTGTTTACAAGTGGAATTTTGTGCAAGAGCGAGCAGAGGCATTGATTCCCGGAACTTTCCCTTGCAATAGGACCTGGTGTTATTTTCACACTATACTGAGAACATCGCATTCTCCCTCCCTAGGACCGCCTCTTCGCGGTCAGCTTCTACTATTCTCTCTTCAAGCCATGGTCTTGACTCATCTCGTCTCTTCCTAAACGTTCACTGCTATATTGCTAGGCACCCGGCTGGTTGCCGTATTCATTATATTAAGCAATCATTGCCGCAATTTCCCATGATCATATCATACAAAAAGGTGAAGTGGGAAGAAAAGAAAAGAAAAGAAAAAAATAGCAACAAAGCTCTGGTACCAATGCACAGAAAGAAAGATCATTAAAAGAAATGAAAAGAAAATGGTAAAACTAGACCGGAAGCAAAAAACATTGATTCAAACCCCAACCCACGCCTTCGTATCCGTCATTCCGTGTCATACAAGGAGAAGAGGAAGGAGAAAAGAGAAAAAGAAAAAAAAGAAAAAGTGCCAAACAGGAGCAGCAATAAGCGAGGAAAGAAATTCAATGATTGACGACCCTAAGGCTTCTCCTAGGACTCAATAAAACACCCCAGAATGACGGCTCTTCACTGAGGAGATCCACCGCACTCTCATTTTCCCCCATACCCCTGAGGGTGCCACTGTTCTCTTTAAGACCAGTTTCGCTCAACCGTCTCGAGTGACCGTTACTCTCGGCGAGTCTCGCACTGGACTCACGGAGCTCTCGTATTTTCTTGCGGTACCATATATAGGCACCTATAAGAACAAGGGCGACTAGGCATGCAATTCCACCAACTGCACCACCTACAATTGCTCCGATCTTTGGAGAGGATGCAGAACCGCTACCACTACTCCCCCCAGAGCCATCGGTGGAGGTGGAGGTGGTCACCGAGCCATCTGCGCCCGTAATTGTAGCGATCGTTCCTGTCGGGCGTAGAGAGATGGTGGTATATTTATAGTCACCAGGTTTTCCGGAAGCAACAGGCGAATTCTCGTCTGGAGCACGAGCCGGTTTGGTTACCCTTGCACCACCATATGCATCGCCACCAATGATATCAATCACAACTTGAGGAACTTTGTACCCAGCCGGCCCCGCCAACGCCGCGTTGGATTCGCCCCTACTACCTTTGGCTGTCGATGCGACAAACCCCTTCGTCCAGGATGCGCCTGAGGCATTGAAAACATATATCCCAGGGCTATCACAAGAAAGTTCCTGGCCCACGTATCCTCCGATAACGATCATATTTCCTCCATACATTTCGCATGAGTGACCTGCTCTGGCAGGAGGTACATTCTGCCCACTTGTATCTACTTGAATCCATGTAAAGGATGGGATAGTAAGAATCCAGGAGTCATCGTATTGCTTTTGTTCTGCAAAAGGCACCAGATTTTGACCCCCAAAGAAATAGATATTGTGTGAGCTCCCATCGGCGGCGGAGGCAACAGCAGCACAAGGGTTGACCCTGTACTTTGGGGTTGGTCCATTTGTGGCTTGTTTCGTCCACTGGGTTTTAGAGATGTCATAAACATCGACAATATTAAGCTGTGAGAAAGTATCATTGGTACCACCTCCAAGAGCGACTAGTATACCCTCCTCACCCCAAGGAACCTAACAGAGGCCGAGTCAGCCTGTGGTCGAAAAGCTGTGGCTTTCGGGGTGCTTACAAATAACAGCACGCCATCGGCCCTCTCGGGAACACCTGCTTTCTCTAAACCATGCTCGGTGACATTTCGGAAAACATTTCCCTCCATGTCAAACTCTAACAAACTCTTCAAGTATACCCTCGTAGTCTGAACGCTCCATCCCTCGGTTGTATAAGCGTCGAGGTGGCCACCAAAGTAGTACCCCTTGCTCTGCTGGGGAACGCTAATTCCCGCCCCTTCAGCTGCTCTCTCGATTCGTTTATTGCCGGAATCGCTAGAAACGGAGGTCTTGGATGTAATATCGGACCATTCCTCGGCAGCGATATCGTACTTCCATATTGAGAACGCCGTTGGCTTCGCAACGGGTTTGTCGGAGAAAAGGCCGCCATAAAGGTAAAGATTGTTGTTACTATGCCACAGATACCTATACCACCGGTTAGCAACCTTTCGCGAACACAAGTGAACTCGCACTCACCCATTTGCAACAGCAGGTGGCCCCTTCGGCTGAGGCAACGCCTTCAAAGGCGGCGATCCCGCATCCCAATCATTTGTCAATGAGAGAGTCAAGAAGTTGTTATCTGTTAAGATCAGCCCTGCCCCATAGACACAACCTCGGATGAAATAGCCTACTCCAAGTATCACTGTCCTGATCCGAGCTCCCCCTCGCCTGGCCACCGTAGATATAAATCGTATCCCTGACAAGTGCCGATTGGTGACTCCACCTCAAGCAAGCATCTGCGCCCGTAGGGTTCGCTCTTAGGGCCAGTGCTGGTGCCTTCATTTCCGGATTGGGATCGAGTAGGAGAGCTCCGAGTGTCTCGCTCCTACTCGTATGGGAGTTTGGCCCGGGAAGGGCAGGCAGAGATACGGGCAACGGAGCGGTGAACACGGATATCCTCAGGAGTTTCGTCGGTATTTGGAGTTCAGTTGGGGAAACGGCAGAGGAGGTTTGCTGTCCACGTAACAGAGACAACCGTATGCTCAGAGCTAAAGTTGGAGCGGCTCCGGACGGAAGCTGGGCTGGATTAAACTGAGAGGAGGGTAGGGAAGAAAGGGAACTTTTCGTTGCAAAAAATAGAATAGACTAGACGGATACCAGTGCGTAACAAGAAAGTGTAGAAACAGATTGAAAGCGAGGATAGATGTTTAGGGTGCTTGTACCCAGTCTCACGAGCTTGTGTGAAGGACATGACGGTTTTTTACAGTGGAACCCGATCAGCACTTATCCCCATACAATTCCCTTTTAGAGAAATGATTCGCATGCATGCTCGAGCGCCATGATGCAACTAATTGCTCGGGGCCCGTACCGGCGGTCTGTACTTTAAGGGAAACCTTGAAGGGTTGGAAAGATTTCGTTGCTAGCGATCTACAAATTCGGTACGCCACTAGAGTCCCGCCCTCTTGGCGTCGGGCACCCCTCCCTTCAATGGAAAGCCGTGAAATACTTTGGAACCCAACCACCTGCAAACCGAGCACGGTTGGAAGGGCCATCTCAAGGCATCGTACGATGGAAGTTTCCCTCCGAACACGGTGGATCATGCAATATGGTAGGGGGTTTTCCCAGAGTGACCATGGTGGGGTTAACGTAAGTTAACGACAAAGCTTGGCGATCTCGTTGAGGTGCAAAAACCAGGAAATGGACAAGGGATCAACGGACAAGGGATTGAGGGCCCCAATTACCCACAGGGTCTTGATGAGAGTGGCGACCCTAGCAACACTATTAATAACTCCCACCTAGGTCATACGCAAACCCTCTAATAAGCAATCAGGATCGAAACCTTGATCCATGATCTGGAGTGCATACTAATTGTTGAAAATCACTCGTTTTGATGCTCGTTGGGGGCTTACTCACCAATATGCCAGAGAATCCGAAGAACCAAAAGCATTTGATTCATTGAGTTCAAACATGGAACCAGTATCGAATCACGAGAAAGCCAATTTATCGAAGAGAGGTAAAATTAGCCGGGAGATCCCCCTCTCGATCTTACCAATCTACGTTCGTTCACCGGAATTTTCATTCAACGTCTCGGGTTCGTTGTGAATCTCATCTACCGGTACGATACAAGCACCCAAAATACAGCATCGCCCCCCCCCCCCCCCTACTCCTTCAGATGATCGCCATTGCAACTCCACTCCGCTCAAGGAGACCTGTGGATTTTTTTTTTGAGCCGCCCACCGAATTCGCCACGAACAAGTTGCGAGTTCAAGTTGCGAAGTGATGTCCAGCTGTGGTGTCCCGGGAATCCCCGGACTATTAAGGGCCTCACCGATTAGTAACACCATGCACGGTTCCAGCCGGTATATCTCCTCATGGATAGAAACATTGCGTCTACTATCCGGGCTGAAGTTTGGGTACCGTACAACGAAGTATCAACGAGAGCATCACCTCCATATCCGCAGCGACTACCTTCCCACGAACAAGGTGGTATCCACAACTTCGCTTTTCGGCCCCCATCACATATAAAACTGCTAGCAATCATACTCCACCACCATATATTCACTGTTCATGCAGGCAAGGGCTCTTAGTAGCGGAGCAATATCTGAACCGGCAGACTGAAAGGGACAAACTTCCTTCTCCAATATTCTTCAGGCTCATCTGGAGCCTTGCAACTATGGTCTCATGCGGCTTCGGTATGGGCAGTCGATCTATCGGAAGTCCGCAATTACAGAGCGAGCGCCTGAGGATGCCTTGCCACTAACACGCTTTCTATGAGGCAGAGGAAAAAGGATAGGCCAAGAAAGTGAGGGCTAGGAGAACTCTTACAGAGCATTACAGGAGAGGGCTGGTTATATCTGGTCTCACTCAATTCCAGAGATGCCATAGGAAAGCCAGATACGCACCTGCTTGTTGTTCACACATAAAAACTGCTCGTGGATAGCCAGCCCTCCAGGAAGGTTCGCGATCCAAGGGTTCCAACTAAAGCCGATAACACAAACACCGAACTTTCAGTTGAACCCCACACATCCACCAAGAGTAAACCTTCACCTCCACCTCCAAAATCACAAACACCACACTATCAAATGATCCCAAACCGCCTCCCGTCGCCACTGAAATGCTCCCCCACTGCCGCCGCCCATCCACACAATCACCAACCGGCACCAATACACTACACCGCTGGCCTACGTAGATGCAACCCCCATCCCCCACATACAACAACCAAGATTAGCACGTCCAGAGCAAACATCGGATGCATGTATGCACGCATGCAGGCACCCATTGCATTCTGATGCTCGGTGTGCTGGCTGATTGGTAAACCAAAAATACGACGTAGACCCAAACCCGAGCGGCAATAACAGCTAGGATAGTTTGATCCTGCCAGGATCCGTTGGGGGGGAGTGAGGGGAGCTCCCGGCGCTAGATGACGTATGAGCTCACAGTAAGCTTGGGGTCTGGCATTATGGTGGTGGTGGTGGTGGTGGTTTGGCGCGGAAGGGGGGGGGACAGACTTTGGTGAAGTCCCAGTTGCACTGTCGGCCACCCCGCGCCCCGGGGACGCAACGCCAACAGTACGATAGGGCCAGCTTGCTTGCTCGGTAGCCGCGGGGATATGTCAGTATATGTCGGTTGCATGCTCTAGGACATCTTGAGAACTGCTCTTGCTAGAGAGAAGAGCTGGGCTATGGGAGATTCTGAGCTTTGTCTGAATGTGCCTGAGGAATATAAAGGGATAATAACAAAACCCAGCAATTTTCCTGGAAAATAGCAGACCGGGGACCAGTGCACCATCCATAAGGCTGAAGGTGATACAAAACAGAGGAAGACAGCCATCTGTAAATTCTTGGCGTAAGGGGAATATTCGAGCAATTACTGGAAGCCTTCTGGCGCAACGATCCAAGACTTTGGATATGGCTTGAATGGACATGCAGAGCCGGTGATTGGCGGTGTATCCCGGTCGTCGGTAGACGAGATTACCGGTCTGGTGGTTGGCGATGAGGGGTCCGGGCTTACGAGGACCAACATATTTTGTCGGCGCACTTGACATGTGGCCCCTGCCTCCCGATGTTCGGACTGGGATGGGAAGCCGGGTTCTTGCCCTAATGTGCAACATAACCCCTGCGGGCGCCCAGCAAACACCTGCGCCACCTTCTCTTGCTGTCCGGTCTGGCCTCGATGCCAGCCTGATCTTCCTCCTATCATACTACTGTTATATAAGCTTTGCCCCCCCACACCCCCACTTCTCCTATACTACACGACATTACTTCATAGGGTCATTTCTATGGGCGAGTTCCAAACACCAGCAATGGAGGGTTTGCGCAGAGAGACCTGAGTGATGTTAACTTAAGGCGATGACAAAGCCGGGCGACCTGGCACTTAATCCCACGGTCGAGGTGGAAAAACCATGAAATTGGACCTCGCCTCAAATGCCAATTTCAACCATACCGGTATGATACTCCTATGTCGTCATGAAGGTATGGTTTCACAGCCGTGCTCCTTGAATATAATTTTAACAAGAGCGGCTCCAAGATACCCGAGGATAAGACCACGGTATGACCTCTTGAAGCGGCCAAGTTTAAGAAGGCTGATATTTGTCGGGGGTCCATGGGCTCCTGATGCGAGTGACAACCAGTGGCAACACCATTAGCTCCCACCTAGGCCGGGCTGCGCGGGCGCGCGGGTCCGGGGCTTTCTGACCATCTCCTAGATCCAGCAAACCGCCGTGCGGGAGGGTAGACCACCTCATCCGAAACTCTTGCCGGAGCCGCGGGCCCTCCAGCCCGGTGACGCTTTTATGCCCTCAACCGCCAAGAGTGAAGCCTACTTGCCTCTGGCAAGGGTGGTGGCTTTGGTGATGTGGCCTTGGAACGCAGGCAGGTATTGGTGGAGGTCTGACAGGTTACTTCCACCACCTGATGGCCGTTACAGTATCAATCTGGGTGCTTTTTTTCCTCTTTCTTTCCCCTTGCTACATACTCGCAGGAGGCAGCATGCCGGTGCGGCCCCGTGGAAGCCTAGATAACGACCTTTTTCGCCTTGTGTGATGTTTATTAGCATTGTATGATTGGTGTGATTGATATCGCACACGAGTTTCCATCTGCAATAAAAGGGTGTGTTATAAGTACAGTACGAGTACTCGAGTACAGTATTGCAAGATCCAAGTCGTGGCACTGTATCAATCCGGGTCCTTATCCGTTTAGACCTACTGAATTTCAGCGGAGCCAAGAGGCCCAGGGCGCAAGAGAGGGCGGAGATTCCTGGGCAACTACTCGTATGGTGGCTTGGTTAAGTCAGCACGAAGTAACCGACAACGGGTCCGGAGCGACAATTACGATTGATTACTCGAGTACCGGTACTTTGCGCAGTCATGGCGTTCCCACCGTCTGACGTCCGACTTAGCTTCCATGGTTAGCAGGTGGAAGGGAATAGCACGGTAAGCGGAAGGTTCAAAATGCACGAGCATGATAACCTTACTGTACGGCATTTCTCTCTTGCTTCCCTCGCCCACCATAGCGACGAGACATGGGACCACAACAATCTTTTGTGGGTGTGTGGTGCGCCTCTTTGTCAGTGGTCGCAACTCTCCCCTTTGAGCGATTTATTGGGGGAGACCTTCTGGAACCATTCGCTGAAATTCCACGCACGAAAAACCTGCAGTACTCGAGTAAAAAGCATTCACTCAACCGGGCGGGCGTGGCGTGTGATTGGTAGCCAATAGGTGAGGAAAGCACGCTGTCTTACGATACCCTTCCAAAAGAAAAAAAGAAAAAAAAGAGGGACAGAAAACAGGAAAGAACAAAATAAAAATTCCACAGGAACCCCACATACTGAAAACCGGACTGTTCGATTTATGATCTGTCGGTTGGTCCGTTCACCATCCATCATCCTCTGCGGGTTGGAGGGGGGGGGGGCACCAGCTTTTGGAAAGAGGGCCTGATTGTGACCATTGACCGAGGACAGAGGAGGAGTTGGGCCGGTGCGCTTCCAGGAACAAGCCCACTCTTCTCACCTTGTGGCCCGTAGCCCGTTGTAAAATATTTGATGTCGGAAGAGGCAACCTTAGACATGAGGATAATTTTAATTTTAAGGTTGTTCTAGAAGAGCATTGGAAATTCTTGGGGAAAAGATCGCATAATAATATTATGATAAACTACCGTACTGGTATTTATTATCGGGGGAGAAGTTGATACTCCCTACACACACGCCATAGATTCAGCACAGATATGTTACTATCTCGTGTATGTGTGATCTCGGGCCAACCGCTAGGCGGTTCAGCGAGAGCGAGGGTCACTTTCACTCCCTAATTCAAGCCTCTTGTGATGGCCTACCATAGTGATTCAAATCGCTACAGCTATCCATCGCCCCCCCCCCCCTGCTGCCCCAGCACACTGTGCTACTGTACGGGTACCGTACTGTGCTCCAAAGCTACTTGTATCCACCTGCTGGGTTACGCTCGCAGCAGCTTTGTCTTAGCCCGGCCCTCGCCAATCGCCCCTAACGCCCTCTCCCAGACTCCCCTCCCTGCCTCCCCGCCATTGATCTTCTCTCGCTTCTCCCATCACTCCATTCCCCCCCTCCTCCCCCTCCTCCTCCTTACCCTAGACTTCACCTCCGCCCTCACAGGACACTACCCTTTCTTCACACTCCACCTCTAGTTGCTCTTCTCACCTCCCGCGCTTTCCCTATCCTCCCCCCACTTTTCATTCATCCTTTGCACACTTAAGGCCTTTATCAGTCGCCAACTACTGTGCCTTGCACTCTTTGTTCATAGTGCCATCTCTTTCCTTTTTGTCCTGGTAGAACCCTTTTGACCCGGACAATATCGTGTGTCTGGCGGGTACTAATCGAGGAACAGGCTCAGCTAATACGCGGAGCCGCCTTCACAGCTTGATTCTGTTTGGCCCGCTCGCCAACATTTATCTGTACGTTCCTTCTAGGCTACTCCTGCTCTTTTTGCCCCATCTTAGTCTCCCCTGTCGCACGGTTACCTGCTGTCTAACTAACAACCACTTCCTGCTATCAAATAGACATTCTATTCGACCGTCTACTAGCCGTAACGCGACATTTTTCTCACCTGAAGACCTTCAAGAGTGATCCGGAGAAAATTACCGCCGGTTTCTATTTGTTTCAGAAGGATTCCTGCAGGCTTGTTGTTTGGCCCAGGCACGGGACAAAGAAGGACCAGTGAACCGGGGCCACTGCAAGGCAGGGTCGTGACTCAAACCTGCGACTGACTTTATCCTGAGGACGGGAAGGCCGAGAATTCTAAATTCCATTTCGCTCCCCAGCTGGCCCGGTTCGTTGGCTGTTCACTTGGTAGGTTCCCGCTCGCCTCTATTCTATGCTGTGCTTTAAGTTTGAATGCAAGTTTGACTGACCATGCGCACGAGAAACCCAGAGGCTCTCCGTGACGTATAAGTAAGAGGGTGATTGCACCCCTCTGAGTCCGGATTTTTTTTTCTTCTTTCCTTTTTTCTTTTTAAGGGGCCAAGCTGATTTTAGCTTTTTTGTGGTTTACAGCTTGGTTTTCAATAACCAAGGATTACTTTTTCCAGGCATCTCCAGAGCAACTCAATTTGTTTGTTCCTACCCCTCCACAACCCCCCAAAGCACATAAGATCGGGATAGGGGAATGTCACTCCCGGGAGTTTACCTCGACGAAATCAACGCACTTAACCGCGAGATACTAAAATCAAAACCCACGGACGTTCTCCAGTTCTGTGCTAACTTCTTCAATCGCCGCCTCGAAGCTCAGCGAGTCGAATTTCTGCTATCCGCTTCGAATAACTCTGGGTTTTCCTCTTCAAACACTTTCGGAGCAATGCCAAGTTCTTCGGCATATGGTGGCGGCGAGAGCCACTTTCCCGGTTCTGGGATGAATCTCGGCGGTTCTCCTTTAGATGGGAGTCGCGAGAGCCCTTTTTCTGGAACAATAAGAGAAGAAGATGAAGACGTTGGACAGAGCCCGACTACCCCTAGCTTTAGACCGGCTGCTCTTGGAGGTCCTGGTCTTTTGAATCCCAATCTGGTTGCCCCACCTCCATCACCGGGCCAATCATTGTTCTCTCCCCGATCCAGATTTGCCTTTGGTAACGATCTGCCTCCACACTCGGGCTCGTCGCATCTTTCCCCGTCGATACATCTTTCCCCGAATTCTGCATCACCCGATTTCCCATCCAATTACAACATGAGTCGACGAACCTCTGTTTCCGCCGAGTCACTGGTCCCATCATCCTCAAACGAGGAATGGAACCCCCCTGTATACCCAAAGACCTCTGAACAGCTCGGCCGCTTGAAAACAGCTGTGTCTGGAAACTTTTTGTTCATGCACCTAGATGACGACCAGAGTGGTCAAGTTCTTTCCGCGCTCATGGAGAAACCAATCCCCGGGAAAGGTACCCGGGTTATCACGCAAGGAGATGTCGGTGACTTTTTTTATGTGGTTGAGAAAGGCTCCTTTGATGTTTACGTCAATAGTGCCGGCAGTATGCTTCCCGGGCTTGACGGTATGGGCAAAAAGGTGAACTCAATTGGCCCAGGAGGGTCTTTCGGTGAACTGGCATTGATGTACAACGCTCCACGTGCCGCTACCATCATATCCACAACATCACACAATATCCTGTGGGCATTGGACCGTGTGACATTCCGCCGGATTTTGATGGAAAACACATTTAAGAGACGCAGAATGTACGAGGCATTCCTTGAGGAAGTGTCAATTCTCTCCTCCCTCGTCCCATACGAGCGCGCCAAGATTGCAGATGCATTGGAACCATTCACTTTCCATCCTGGAGAGGTCATTATTCAACAAGGCGATCCAGGTGACAACTTCTACATCATCGAGTCCGGTGAAGCGGAGGTGGTCAAGCAGGGTATCCATGAGCCGATCAAGAGGTTAACAAAAGGCGATTATTTTGGGGAGCTCGCGCTATTGAATGACGCACCCCGTGCTGCAAGCGTTAGAGCAGTAACCAGAGTGAAATTGGCGACCCTAGGCAAGGATGGATTCCAGAGGCTCTTGGGGCCTGTGGCAGAGATCATGCGAAGGAACGACCCCAGGTTAGCGGAGGGTGTTGACCCACTCTCTGATGTTGGAAACCCTGGACCTTCGGGCGGATTTGATGGAGGAAAGGGTGTTGTGGAGGAGGCGGCTGGCAGGGGGAGAGCCGTGGAAGTTTAAAGGCATGTGGAATTTGTTCTTAAAAATTTCTTTCACTTCGGATGGTGGGTATCTTGCCCTGGCCGCTATTCCAGAGCGACTAGAGGCTATTGGTGTTTCCTCCTTTTATTCCCGTCTCATTGTAACTATTCTTTTCTTTTCTTTTATGTTTCTCTCCTTTGAGATTGATGCCCACGCATTAATGAAACGAATGGGGGAAGAGCGGGGATACAGAGAATTATGACGAAGCTGGCAAAGTGGAGCTTTCCTTTTTACCCCTTGTTCCTTTTTTATCCTGCTTTTTTCTGCTCCCCATTTGGACAACTCGTGGCGATAGAGGTGGGGGAGTGTCCGAAGTGGTACGAACGAGGGAGGCGCAAGTTGTCTGTTAAGCATTTATCCAGGGCATAGTGGGGCTGCTTGTTACGCTTGGTTGGATGATTATTGAAAGTCATTTCTCCCCCTGGCAACGCAAAGCGGTTGAACCTTTTGCACAGAGAAAACGGGTGATAAGTGACGTTGGCACTGTATTCCTAATGTGATACTGGTATCATTGCCTGGTCGATGAACCGGATAAAACGCGACTAGTCCGCCATGCTTGAAAAACCCGCCACCGTGAAAACCCAAGGTATAGGATAAGATCTAATGGTAATAATAGTAATATACAGAGTAAGAGTGGAAAAGCCGACCCAGGTTTGTAGCAAAACTTAAACCCAACAACCCCGCTCTTATTTTTTAAAAAAAAAAGAAAAAAAAAAGAAGGGAGCAATCAGCTATCCGTAACCTCAGCCTTCTCCCTCCTCCTCTTGAGTATCTCCTGTCGGACCGCCTCAGCTCCAGCCTCGACTTCCAACACCTTCCCAATCCCCCCCTTCCACCTCTCCTCCAGCGCGGCCAGCTCGGGTTGCGCGTCCACCTGCACGCCTTTACGCTCCTTGTTGACAACCTCGCACTCGGTCTTCAGCTCCATCAACTTCTCCTCCAGCCCCTTTAGCAGCGCCTCCAGCTGCGAATTGTGCACGAGCCACGAATTCTTCCCGAACTCGTTCAGTAGCGTTAGGTTCGCCAGACGCGCCTCAACGTGTGCAGCGGAGGCATACGCGGCCACGAGAGCGGAGCGCGAGGCCTCCGCCGCCAGCTCGTACCGGCTCACATCAATCCCGCCAACCCACGGCTTGCCGGCCGCGATCCTGTCGAGTTCGGCTTGCGTCGCTGGGCGGAAATTGGGTTCCACGAGCGGTGGGAGGCGTGGGTGCGGGGTTGTCTTATGGTCTGCAGAGAGTTCGGAGGTTATTTGTTTGTGGATGGATTCTAGCTCGGAGTCCGTGGGGGGGGTGTCGATGTCTGGGGTTTGTCAGTTTTTTTTGGCTGCGGACTAGGAGGTTGGGAGGGGGGGGGGGTTACAGGGGAGGGAATCGTAGAGGGCGATTGTGTCCGTGGCAGTTGCCATTCTTGTGGTTGGTTGTGAATGGAGGGTTTGCTTGTTTGTTTGTTCTGGAATGGTAGATATGATGGCGGCAGTGGAGGTAGCGGTTGTGCTATCATGTCACATTACAACTTCTCACGGCTTGGCGTAATAAAGCCCGGGAGTAACAAAAACCTAACCTCAGACGAAATCTCGGACCCTAGCCTTTAGCTTCCAGATGCTTTCCGGTATTGCTCAGTAAACCCTACCCCCTTGGCCCCCTACCGTAGCCTGCATAGCTTAACCTCAAGCCCCGATCACCCCCATCGCGCATCCTAATTTTCGAGATAAATCACTCGCTCACTCACCATTATCCGGGAACGGTGGACCTTCTCGGAGCCCCCGAGCTTCACGGACGCCACTTGTTCGATGGGTCATACACAGCACCGGTGTCGCGATGCGATTACTTTTCAGCTATGCGCATCGGAGGCACGGCTTGAAGCCTTGGGGATCGAGATGGATTACTCTGCTTAGGGTGATATGGCAAGCCAGTGTACGGTAGCCTAGTCAAGCCCTGAGGATATACCTGCAAGGAGTCATTGTGGCGGTATGTCGGAAGCTACGACTTCTGAGTTAAGCTGACGATAAATAGACTCCCCCAAGGTTATACCAGTACTTTGATCTCGAGGTGTGAGTAGCTGAGGCGGGGGCTTCACCATCATCGCACATAACCGATTTCTGAAAGGTCATCAGTGCATGAGTCTCTCCCGGGGTTTCTTTTTTCCGACCACCCATTTCTCAGAGACCAATTTCGCTCTTATAGACAGAAGGGCGAAAATGCACTTTGAGAAACCCAAGCACTCACGACTCCCCCGAAATGGATAACCAGCTCTGGCTCTAGGTGAGCCAATAAGGGGCTCCAGGGGGATGTAAGAAGAAAAGCTTACCATGCGCTTGAATAGGTATTGTGTGGCATGGGCTAGTTGCTGATCCGCCATTCAAGGCAAGGATTAATGCCAAGCCGCTGTTACTTTCCTCCGTCTGCGTCACGGAGGCCTCTTAGATACGAACCGAGATCTCCAGTGGTAACCTTTTGCTGGGTTCTCACTAGAAATCACTCTAAGCTTTTTTATTAAAAGTTTTTTGTCCCAATATCCCACACCAGTGCCCCAAGATGGCCGAGAAGCAGTTTAGAGCTATGGGCCCCCGGGAACTGATGTCCTTTTTGAATAGTGCTCCGGAGAATCACTCTGTCGAAACGCGCTCAGGCGAGAATTCTGGGGAGAGCCAATATGAGGTCTGTATACTTAAGATTTTGCTGAAGGTCTTTACCAGATGGGGTACTAAGTTGGCAAGTTTCTGTTTTATTAGGAAAATTCCTCGACGCGCAAAGAGAAGGCTCCGGAATTGTCTATGATTAAGGCTCAGAAGAAAGGGACTATGCAAATAGCTCACTTGCCACTGGCAATGGTAGAGACATATGATGTACGTGCTAGCGTTATTTCTAGAATGCCTCAAGAAAAAACGCCCTGCTGAAGTACTATAGAATCTCCTGAGATCACTCATAACGCTATTTCCGCCCCCCGAAGGCACGGAACGGGACATAGCCATGTCAACGTTCGAAGGGGATTTGATATCCTCGCCGGAGGAGTATATGGCTGTACTAAAGCCGAGCTTGCACATCGTATTCCATTACCCACCTACAGTGGAGGAGTTATCAACGAACTTTGGCGCCCTTTGGGCAACTCCTCCGCCAAAAACGTTAGCCACACGGAATCCTGGTGACCCAACGCCGATGGAGAGCGATGTTATAGATACATATCTAAACTTTGAATCTCCAACGCTCACCCCCCCAGCAAACTTGAAAAAGTACGAGTTGCAGCCACCAGAAATACACTTCCACGTACCAACCCCAACGTCAATTAGCATTACCCTACTCAACTCGTCCTTCCCGGTATCATGCTTTTACTCGCCCTACCCGGCCAAAGACCCAGAAGACGTACCCCTCGCAGGCCCCTCCACCCCAAAAGCCTTCAGGTACACCCCCGACAAGTCAATGGAACCGGCCGCAGCGCCAGAGCTCACTCCGACAGGCGAGAGCGCATATGCCCCGCTCCCACCCTGGAGTCCCTTCTCTCTGTACAAAGAGCCCAGCAGCAGCAGCAGTGGCGAGACGGACGCCCCAACTCAGCACGTCTGGGAGCGTCGTCCCGATGGCAGGTACAAAGTCTTCTCAGGCGGCACCTTTGCGACGACCTCCTTCGACGTGTTCGCCCAGACGAAGCGACAGCGTGTGGCCTGCTCGCTCAGCCGGGAAGTCGAGGTCTCGCCCGACGGAACGATCAAGGACTTGGTGTCGGAGGAGGAGATTCAGACGCTCAGTTGGCATTCGACGGACGATCCTGGAACAATGCAGAGGAAGAAGACGAGCGAGAAGAAGGTTTATGTCAATTACGCGGAGCCGTTTGGTGGTGGGAGTAGCAGGCGGGATGAAGGGAAGGAGGAGGGGAGGGAGATTGAGAGGGATGGGTGGTGGATGATCGCACCTAGGCGGTTCCCACTTTCGTTTTCCGGGAAGCAGGAAGGGAGGAGGACATTTATCGTTGGGTCTGTGGAGGAAGGGGTGGAACTCTTGCAGGCTTTTATGACGAGGTGTGGAGTTGGGGAGGACATTATCAGGGTATCATATACATCCCTCCCTTGCTTCTCTACATATCACTCGGCCCACAATTCACTAACCAAGCCAGTGCTACACAACCCACTGGGCTCCCAAACTTATTCTTAACCCCCTCTCCCGCCACACCCCCTCAACATTAGTAAACCACACGCCCTCCATGAATCTCTACATGTGCCTAATCCACCCGAAATCCCTTCTAATCAAATTCCTCTATCCCCCCGAACTCCGCGCCCTCCTACCGCTAAGTGTAACGCCCGAACCTCACCGCACGGTCCGCATATTCCCCATCTTCCGCG
Organism: Tuber aestivum; assembly: GCA_900010015.1. Taxonomy (NCBI): domain Eukaryota; kingdom Fungi; phylum Ascomycota; class Pezizomycetes; order Pezizales; family Tuberaceae; genus Tuber; species Tuber aestivum. The sequence goes on from LN890948.1 coordinate 863,622, forward strand.
CCGTCGATGCGGAGGAGATGGAGGCGGAGGACATCGTCCCGAGCGCCGACTTCGAGACCGAGGTCGAGAAGGTCCTCGGTGGGATGGGGTCCTGCGGCGGGGGGTGGAATTGCGGCCATCGGGGGTTTAAAGTTGCGGAGGTGGGGGGCGTTAGGATTTTCGGACCGCCGGATGGTACAGGGGAGGGAGAGGAGGAGGAGGAAGGGACGGTGATTGGGGTTGGTCCGCCAGGCGCTGACGGCAATGGTGGGTGGGGGGATATCGCGGACATTGATGCGCTCGTGGTCGGGGATGAAGGGATGAAGGGGATTAGGAGGGAGGGGTATAGTAGCGGGGAGGATACAATTTAGAATTATCCTCTTTTTACTTTTTTTTACTTTTTTTTACTTTTTTCTCCATAATTTTTTCGGAACCGTGTGCTATCTAGACTATTCTTTAGCAGCAGCAGTACCGGTAGTAGTACTCGTAGTAGTAGTCTTGGTAGTGGTAAGGGTAGTGGTGGTGGCAGTACTTTGTTAGTACGATAGGGTACTGTACACTTTTCAGTATGATTAGTCACGTCTCTCTCTCTCTCTCCTCAATATAACACAAATGACTTTTGTAAAAGCCAGAAGCATATTTAAAATACCAACCCTTCGAATGACTCAGTATCACTACCGTACCATCTCAGCGCATAAAAGCATAAGTTAACTCTTATGCCGCTCCCGCTCCCTCGCCCCTCGCCCCATCATGCAAAGAGCACGTCAATCACAAAAATAAAATAAAAAGAGGGCATCACATCATGCAATACCAGTAACAAAGTCCCATCAGGAAGGGGCGTACTAGTACTAGTACAATGCATAATAGGGCAATCAATCACCCCCACCATCACTACAGCCATCTGAAAAAGTGAAAGAAAGAAAGAAAGAAAGAAAGAAATCCCACACACAAAACCCCTTCCTTTCCCTTCCTTCCTTCCTGTCATGCCCGGCTGCCTAGAAAAAAAAGTCGAGTTGCTAACAGGCAAGACAAATGGCGCCCCAACATCATCAATCATCTCTCAGGGTTCCCCGACAACAACGACAACGACAACAACAACAACAACAGCAGCGACCAAAGTGGGCAGGCAAGCAGGCAGGCAGGCAGCTACGACGCGATGCATGCATTCCGAAACCCAACAAGTCTAGAGTAAGTTACGGGTTAGAGAGGGGGAGGTATTTATACAAGCCTGTTCCCGCCCTTACTCGAGAACTTACTCACAGAACAGTACTTTACCCCCCCCCCTCCCCCTTACCTTCCAAAACACCGACCGCCCCACAAGGCGAAGGAGGAGAGGGGAAGAGAAGAGAAGAGAAGAGACATCTCCCCATCAACCAACTCATCTAACTTAACCCGCAGATCCGTTCGATCCATCCATCCATCCATCCATCCATTTCCTTTCCTTTTCTTTCTTTTCTTTTCTTTTCATTCCATCCACTCGTAATCCGCCACTTGGATGGTGGTCTGGACTGCACTGCCATACTCGTTACTGTACTAGGACTCGTACAGCGCCGTATGAGGATACCTTTCAGCAGCAAATTTCCGCGGAGGTGTGAGTGTGTGACTGTCACAATTTAGTCGCACAAATCAAGGAGAAGAAAAGGAGGGGAAAAAAAATAATGGAGAGAAACTTCTCAGTTTGCACTTTGGAACGCCTTCGTGCTGAAATGGCGGTACAAGTCGGATTGGAACCGGTGGGCCTCACCCGATGGTTACGTAAGCTCTACCATTGAATGTCTTTCAATTCTCCGTTCTTCCTGAGGCTCAAGGTGCGACCACCGTGCTAAACCGCACCAGTGCCGGAGATGCCAGAGGAGGAAAAAGAAAAGAAAGTACTAGATCGGTCGTTCGGGACTGTTCGAGTGTCAGTGCCGTCGGAGTTTAGGTGTGTAATGTAGTACTTACTCGTGCTACAGTACCGTACTTGGAGTTTGGTATGAACGGCCGCTCCGATGGGTAGGTGGGTTTTTTTCGCTGTAATTGCGCGTTTCGAGGATATCCACTCGTCCGGTTTGTTATGCCCGTCCATCGTCCCGGAGGTTGTTGCATGGGAGCTTGTCTCAACTTTGGATGGGGTTTATGCTGGATGTGGTGAATATGGTAAGCCCGGTAGTACTTGTACGAGTACCTGTGCGAGTGCTGTATGATACTCCCCGGGTTGCACTGCGGCCGCTCGCATGGATTTCGGGAGGGATTGACTGATGGTTGGGTGCAGTAGGGTATAATAGGATAGTAATTACCACTTGCTTCTTCTACATGTGAGGAAGGAGGGAGGAAAGAAAGAGGGAAAGAAAGAGAATTTAGTGTATGATAGAAACGGTAATGAGAATGATGAGAGAGACAAATACAATCCTATAGAATCAAACCAAACCAAATCAAATGGGATCAGGTAAAAACTTGTCACAACGCTAATGAAAACTATCTAATATGGAAAGGAGAAGAAGAAGAAAATTTACCCGTGTTTGCTTGTCCTTGTTGCCCAACAAGACAGAAAAAGGAAAGAAAGAAAGCCAAACACCGGGTTGTTAGACTACACACACAGGCCAAATCAAATACGCGCAACGGGAAGTGACAAAATGTTTGAGAATTGGGGAAATTAGGCCAAAAAAAAAAACCCTTGTACAAGCCCCCTTTTTCCGCGGAGTGGGAAAGGGAGTGGGGGAGAAGAATGCAGGCGGGTGAACTAGGAGAGCGTTGCTGCGCCACTCGATGCTGCTGGAGAGTGAGGATGGTTATCGTGTTGAAGAGGGGAGTGAGGGGGGCGGTTTTGACAGTTTCGGCAGTGCTAAGTAAAGAGCCACTTCGTTAATACCAATCTCTTCCCTTCTTCATTCCATTGGGTTTACTCGGGGTTGGGGGGTTTGGTACGTTAGAAGGAGAAGAGGAGGAAGGAGGAACCATCATGTATGCATTCTGATGCAGTACTGGTGCCGGGAGGACCAGTTGTACGTGCTAATAACGAATTGCGTCAGTCTTTCCAACCCATGGAGGCTCTCTAGATTGCGGGGAGTGTGTGGAGCGCTCAATACAATTGGACTCGTGGTCTGTCTGGGCTTCCTCCCGCCCCGATTCCTCAGATGGCGGCTTGGTCGTCGATGATTCCACACCGCTGCTTGTCGGTCTTCGAGAAGTTCGGCCGAGAAGGCCTTCAGGTCATTGATTTGGCTCTGTTTTCGTCGGGCGTTAGTTCGTTTCTTGGTGAAGCGGGGTGGATGAGTGAATGGGCGAACGGGCGAACGGGCGAGAGAAGGGAGCAAACTTACGGGTAGGAATGGCCTCGTGGCGGTCACCCAGTACACGTCCGCACCGTCCTTAATTGAGAGGTAAGCCAGGGATCCACAGAAGGAGAGGAAACAGCTATGGTAGGGTTGAGGAGTACCTGAGTCCGCTCCAGGCTCGCGGATGCCTCAGGGCCCAGGAATGAAGTGATGCAGTCCTGAAGAACCTCCCATTCAATACCCTCAGCAGACATGGGATACGTCATTAAATCCTCCTCTATGGGCGAAGGGGTGGTGTAGTCCATGGCGGTGAGCGATGTGAAGTTCAATTCTTCCCTTCTTTCCTTCCTGCTTCTCCTGTGTTGCGGGTCCTTGGTACTCGTAGAGGAGGCGGATTATCAAATTTGGGGTATGGTAGAGCGCAAGAGGGGGAGAAAGGAGAAAAAAGAAACTAAAAAAAAAAGACTCAAGCGCAATGCGAGTTTATTGAAGAAAAAAATAAATATAAATAAATACAAAAAAAAGAGAGACCCAGCCCGTGAACCCCCTTTTATCCCCCCGACGGCAGTGGGGGAGTAACGGTAGTGTTGTCCAGTTCACCCGCAACTATTAGCGGCGAAACAGGCGGCACTTATCCACCCATGTCCAATCACCCGTGTGCGGTGGGGCGAACCTTTCGGCCGCCTCATTTTTCAGCCTTGCACTATGAAGACTTGGCGGGGAGGGATCGGTGGGGAACCGGACCAGTGCACCCGAGTACCGCTCCCTACTCGAGTACTCGAGTATGTGTACTTTAGACATACAGTACTCGTATCTGCTTGTATGCAAGGTACAGCACACCAAGTGAAAAACTAAGGGCGTCGAAATCTCGGCCTCGACCGTAGAGCAGTAGGACGGCGTTGGCTCGCTAACGCTTTAGAATAGATAGGGCCGGACGTTCTGTACCACCCCCGGCGTCTACAGTATGAGCCCGCTATTGCACCGTCGCGCGCAGGGTGTCGACGGTCGCTTCGGATATAAACTGCTGTACCGTCGCCCCAGATCAGTTATTGAACGATACCGAACTCACTGCAAGCGCTCGAATGGCCTACTGGGCCATGTCACCACTTTGTCTATGATTCAACCTTATGCACCCAAGCGCATAGCTACGGTGTCTCTCGAGTTGCTGGTGAGTTTCGTCAAAAGACCCATATAGCTGCATGAATGACTATTTACCCCCTAGCCGTTCAATAGATAACGCACAGTAGACTAGTGCCTTGCTAGTGCATATGATACACTTACCCGTACAGCACAGGTGTAATGGCCCCCTCCACTCGGCAGAAACCAGTATGATAGTCTATATTTCTCCAGTCTTGCCGGGAGCCCGCCGCTCCACATAATAGACCCAGCAATATCAACACCGGTGGTGCCCCCCCTGTACGAGCACCGTACTTGTACCGTACAGTGCAGCCTTGCATCATGTAGACTTGCATCTTTGCTGCAGGCTACTACTCGTAGTCCAGCGCTGCAGAAGCACGAGCTCTCTACCTGCATCTTCTCAGACAAGCAGCGCCGGTAGCAAACCACTTGCAATTCCCATCGGTTGTTTAGAGTCACGAGGCAGGACTGAGGCAGCGAGGTATCGAAAAGAAAAAATTTTCTGAACCGGAGAATTTGCTCCTTCTTGGTTCTCGAACTCTATCGTCCCCACTCGTGCCGAATTCGGGGGATCGGGTGTAGGTCACCGGTGATCTTGACCAAACCGGTAGATCGCTGTTCTTGGATAACCCTGTTTGAGGAATCGATGTCACTCTCCTGGGCTAATCGTGGGGCCTACCGGTATTAGGAATGGTGAGCCATTTCGGAAGAAAGCCCGATTATAATAGGCTCAAATTAAGCTCTGGGACTGGACGCCCAGCAACCCTTCCGGGTGTAAAAGCTAGCATTCGCTACTTATGCGTTAAAGGCTTCGGGATAGGATGTCGCACTGCGCACAGCCTGCCCCCTGAGCTACAGGTAGAATCTGGTTTGTATAGTTAATGAGGATATCCTTGATTCGACCTCTTGACGGCTTTCAATGAACAAAGGGTCTGTATCGATGGGCGCCTCATTCACTCGCGAGGAATTATCAGACAATAAACTGCCGCCGGTGGATAGGTAGACCATATATGGGCCAAGAGATAAATGACGTCACCAAAAATAATAGATATATCTCAAGGCGAGCACATTCGGCGATGCCGGTACAGTACCCTACCTTGTTGGTCACATTCCTGGCCTCGCTGGGGACTTGGATATAATGGGTACTCCCAGGACGAATCTTGGGGGATCTCCCGATGGAATACGGCTACCGGTACAGTACTCTCGCGATGCGGTGAGGCTTCGGAACATGAGATCCCGTAGGCAAGTGTCCGGTTGCCTGCGAAAAAATAAATGAACCAAAGATCATTTCCTGTTTCGAGACCATTCCCAATTCTGTGGATTCTGCGTTCGGCTCGCAACGACGGGAGGCCCCATTGCCAAACGGCTGATAGGTCCACCAGTACCCAGAGGAACACATCATTTCAAGGAAACATTCAGTGTCTCTCCTCTACGATGCACGCAAGCACGTGTACAATAGCGGATAGCTAGGTGCGGCGGATTCTCAATGACCAGATGTTTGATCGCCGATGCGTAGAGTGTCCAGCGTGAACATCTCGAATACATGCTCGAGGCCTGATCCCGGGAGTCCAAAACTGAGACCTTAGCACCTTGTAACTGCGGATGGCCCAGAGTACTCGCACCGGCGTTGGCAGGTACTGTAGGTAGGCCTGCGTTAACCCATAAGATGCACTAATGTGACCCCTGAAACCCAGCACTACTCCAGTACCGTATTGGGCTCGGAAATCTGGTGCATCAGTCTATTGAGTGAACACGAGGACTAATCATTATACATCATGTAGGGCAGATATTCTCCGGCTAGGTGACCAATAATAGCCAATACGGCATGCGCTCTGACCTTTTGCTGCGGAGAATCCTTTTGCTGCCTTGTACTTGTATTAATATCAAGCCTTAGTGAGTGTTCGTAAAGAGCAGATGGCACAAAAGGGTAATTTGGATCGCTTTCCCCTCTCTCCGATATATTGTTTCCTAGACCCGGTTCCCTACCCCCGTTTACCAGCAAGCTCAAGGGGTTTGTGCTCTACAGCCTCAAGGAAGCTTGCTGGAGCCCTCGAGCGCGTTTCGCGCCGGATATCTCCCCCTCCCCGGAGGCTAGAAGCTCCAGAGCTCCGAGAACCACCCCTTACAGAATTGCCCTGCTTCTCGTATCAGTCCTCACAGTGCCTCACTCGACTTTTGGGGGGGAAGCACACAGGTTGAGGCGGACCAGTCGGATCTTGAGCCAAAACGGGAGGCGTGGGCATTGCCCATCCCGGCCACATGGGCCGGAAATCTAATCTCTGAGAAATTACCGTTTCACGCACACAATATCCCAAGTCTCAGCAAGCCCATCCCGAGCCTAACTGCTCGGTTCTGAGTCTGTGCGAACGCCACTAGCACGATCTAACGATATTTTCAACAGACGATCGAGACCCCGAGTGTTAAGTTATCGTACGGCAGTACGGCACTCAACTCGGGCCAGGCTCCATCGAAGAGCAATCACCAGGGTATCGGCTAGCGAAGCGTGACAACCATGCACCGGTACTCTAACTTCTGGGAGCCCTAACAATTCACTGCGCCCGTCAGTCCTAGGCACATATTGTATCATGCTTCAACCCGATCCGGGAAAGGAGTCTCGGAATGTTCTCTGCTTTCTTGAAAGTCCATTGGTCCCTCGAGCCTGGAAGCGGCTTGGTGAGTGAAAATTTTTTGCCTAAAGACTGATATTTTTTCCTTTTTTATGGTGTCAACAAATCACTGCATTTGTCTAAGACACGATGCAATCCTCCCTGCCAGTTCAGTTCAGCTCAAGTCGAAACTGCAATAACGAGCTGCGTACCAAAAATCTGGGGCGATCCGAGGATCATCCCAATACCGACCCACCAATAACATCCGCCCAGACCCCCAGACCCTTGTATCGGTCATTGGCGATCCTCACTCCTTACTGTATAGATACCGGACAACTGGTGTAGGCAAGGCAAGGGAAAGGGTTGGCACCAGATCTCCCTCCAAAGGTGGGGGCCGCAGTCGCACTTTATATAAGACCTCGCTGTCTACGAAATCAGCCTGCATCACTCACGTAGAGTGTTGGTATCTATCATAGGAAATTCCGGCGCGCTTTGTCCGTAAACCGAGGACGCGTGCCCTGCTAACTTACTCCGCATAAAGGGCAACCACTCGGACGCACAGTAGCCTTGGGGGGGGGGCTCTGCATGCGCAGTGATCTTGCTGTTGGCTCCTGAGTAAGAGTATTAGCGCGGATTGGGGATAATCGACCACGAGTATCAATTGGCTGCGGCCATCCCTTTCTAACATCCCGAGCACCTCAATGTAATTCACGATGAAAGTCGGCGGGGAAAACCAAAGGTTTGTTTGTATTTTTAATCCCGAACGCTTAAAGCTATAATACTCTCTGCGATGCTTCACAAGCTGGGGATAGGACATCCCATATGGATTCGATAGGAGCGAACCATAAAGTGGTGCCCAAGCCGTCCTCACTTGATGTCTAGGCATTGGACGTGACACAGAACCAAGCCACATATCTAACGAAAATGCACCAGCGTTGACAACGTGAAAATATGCTAGGAACAGCGAGAGGGGCGTTTTGGAGAAAGTGAACACACATAGCTACAAATTTATGCCAAGGGGTTGCTTTCTTTCGTCTGTATTACTAAGCGAAGAGAGAAAAGTGAAGGAGAATGTCGGCTTCTGATGTACGGCACTGTGCACCCGAAAAGCTCATAAATGGTGCTAGTACGAGTGATATAACATGATCTACGATTTCTCCCACCCGGTCTGGAAAAAAGGATCGAAAAATTCTGCGTCTACCTCGGCACTGTCCACAGCCCTTTCCCTGCCGGTAGTGGTCTCTCCTCTAAGGATCTCCACTTCGATGGCTTGGTTATCGAAACTCTCATAGAACACAAACTTCTGAAGCGCCGGTAAATCCGAAAAGACTTTTGCTAGGTCATCAATTGCATCCCTGCGGACCGCGTGGGACTCCCTGAAGTTAGGCAGGAACGGCGTCTTAATTGCAAGTCGCTTCAGGTGGGGATGGCCAGCGAAGGAGCGAGCCCAATCTGCCTTGAGCCCAGTGTCAGCATCCCTGAAGGGAAATTCCTTAGACGAGTGGGGTGAAATACAGCTCTGATATCACTATATCTCCCAATTTGACTGATGCCGAACACTTCCACTGTGGGCAAATATTCCCTGAATGCCCGGCCAAAATGCTCCAATGAAGTCCCCGGCACCCCCAGCTGACCATCCGTAAGGGTCCACCCGCTGATATGCGAGGGCATTGGAAGGGCAAGGTTCTTAATGCCCGGCCCATCACGCTGGAGGTGCTTCACCAACTCGAGAAGCTCATCCTGCAAGATGCCACCGACCACGATATCACGCTGCAGTTTGAAGGTATCCAGCCCTTCAAACTGGTCCAGAAAGGAATAATAGTCACTCGGGATCTCATCAACACATGAGATCAGCTGGCGAATGCTGGAACGAGATTCGGGAGGTAGGGAGAGCACAGTGTCCGTCTCAGCGGGAAGGTTGCGAAGCGCTAGACGGGATATGCTAGGATGTCTATCTATAAAAGATGATAGGCCCGCAACCGTCAAATCAATCACCCGGTTGAAGACAGGTCCGATTTCCAAGGTATCCAGAGATGGAAGAGCAACATCGGCAAGAATGGCGTGGAGTTCTTTGGTGCCGCTTATTCGAAGAATTTGAAGGGATGAGGAACTGGAAAGGAAGCTATTGAAATGGGAGTGCATGATCCCGTCGGCAGAGTTATACTCCGCCCGAGCCGCCTGCCAACCATCCCCAAAAGGGGCTGACCCCGGAATTCGGAACAGCTCCGGGAAGAATTGCACCTGCAGCTCTTTGATATTTGAAGGCAAGCTTCCATCGAATGGGAGATAGCGAACAAAGGATGATGCTATGTGGAGGACCTCTATCTGCGGAAGAAGGCCTTTCAATAGGATCTCGGCAAATTCGACATCCGGATTGAGCAGACGTAACTGGGTAACTCTAGAAAAGCCGTTGCGGTCGATGATCTCTTGTAACTGAAGCCTCATGGTTATGAGAGCCATCTCCCAGAGCTGGCGTTGGAGAGGGTCGACATGGGCGTCCGCAATACAGAGCTGATGTCCGATTGAAGACACAAAAGAGCAGACAAATGGATTGCTATCACGCAAGGGGCATGTGAGCAATATTGCATGACCAGGAGATGCCAGGAAGTTCATATCTCACCCATGAAGTGTAGAAACCACACTAGCCATTTGCGGCAAGCTCGTACGTTTCCGGGCCCCACGTGCCGGCATTATTCGCGTATCGTTGTGGTAGAGAGAGTCTTCAATCTCGATATCGCGGTACAAGAGCGGTGTCGCAGACCTATGACAAGCCCGGCTAACCAGGGCCGCAGCGGCCAGGTCCTTTCTCTCCAAAAGATTCGCCATTATCTGGTCTACGATCTCAACCGGGAGCCTCATGTTGGGTGCGGTATTGTCAAGACCCCGATTCTCGTTTTCGGATATCCAAAGGGAAAAACTAGACAAGGAACAAATCCGACCGCTCTGAAGAATCGTAGGGTAAGAAGGATGCGCAAGGTTTATTATATACGGGGGCAGTTCAGTAACGACGCAGTCTCAGCCTTAACTATACCCCACCGGGCCTAGGCTCGCTACGGGGCGCGTAGGCAAAAATGGAATGGATGCTGAAGATTTCCCTGACGAGGAAGAAGAAGAAAACACTCTCTACGCCCAATCCGCTGGTGCTGGGTGTTGTTTGCCGGTGTTTGCTGGGATTGCTTCCGGAGGTGCTAGACGTCCGTGCTCTCCCATAGCGACGAATACACAAGTCCGTGCCATGATACCTACCTTACACCAGGCAAAGAGAGCGCGCCCGGGGGGGGGGGGGGGTGGGCTGGACAGCCAGAAGTACCGGTAGGGGGCGACGGTGGTGCAGTGCGGGTAGTTGGGCCTGTCTTGGCTGGCGATATCTGTAATGGGGGCCAGATTCTCCATCACTACGGTACCCCAATAAAATCAGAGTCGGTGAGGGTGAAAGCAAGGTGGAAAGAGTAGATGGAGTATACGTATATTTCACCCCCATTCCACTCTGACACCCTACGATTCCTACCACCACCACCACCACCACCATCATCATCATCATCATCATCATCATCACCCTTCTTGTCACAATTGTCAGCTGGGTTAGCATTACTCTCACGATGGAAACAGCGATACTCACCAGTTAACCCATCGAATACAGATACAGCTTACCCACAACCCAACCTGAAACCTCTCCACGTAATCCCTCCTTCTGTGCTTGTAGCTGACAGTATCAAAATGCGAAGTAAGTACCCGGACTCGATTGGGTTACGCTCATCTATCGCACCGGTAGCTACTGCATACCGGTAAGCGCCAAGAACTTTTCCTCTCTCGCTTTTTCTTTTTTTCCCTCTCTCCCTCTCTTTTCTACCGATCCCCCCTGCGGCCAAGCCTCGCTTAGAAGGATATCGTGCAAACCACACTCTGTCGGTGAGTTGAGATCCCCCTCCGCTACCTTCCCTTACCCACTAATACCTTACCCACCGCCTCACTCGATCATTGCTACTCACTCGCATTGACTCTCTCGTCATTTCGTATGCAGCCATGCGCCCACGCGGGTGCCCTTCTCTCCCCTGTGCAGCGCAGGATCACCAAACCTGCATCGACGTGTTCGGTGGGTGCCACTGTCGGTGAAGAAATCACCTGACTCTGAGGGAAATATACTTCTCGGCCAAAATTCCCGCAATATGATTGGTCCTGGCGCCTGTATACGTGTTTATATGGGGACCCATACTTATTCATTTTCAAACATATTCGACAGAACGCCCCAATGAAGCACTTGCATAGCTATGTCCTTTCCCCTCCTCTCCCCGCCATGCCCCTTAGCAAGTGATTGCACCCCAACGGGGCGTTTCGAAGGATGTGAGTCGGTCTTTCTACACATACGACTTTCTCCACCCCCCGGCGACTGCCGCTCTCGTATGTATCAGCGTACGAGTACACCACCGATCACCCATACTCGCTAAAGAAAAGAAAAAAAGAGTCCCCCGGCACCATGAATTCATCCCGAGTCCAATGAAATGGATTACCGCCGTTTCGCATCATAATGTTGGTTGGATAGCACTCCGCGATACTTCAGCGTTAGAAATCCTCTCCCAGGCAGTTGGGAGATTTTTTTCTGATAGCCGTCCCCCGGATTTGGTGGGGTTTCCCTCAACATCTTCCCAACGTCTGTTCGATACCCTCTTTCAGGACAGCCGACCGGCCGGCAGTTGGCCCGTACTTGTATACCAGATTGATTGATCTCACTCCGACAATTTATGCTTTCGATGCCAACTTGACACATTGGTATCCGTCGGGCCGCCGGTGCTGAGGCCCTAGCTTGAAACAGGCCTTCAGAATGGAACAGTCCGGGTCTGAGATAAACAGTGTGGAGCGGAATGGGCAGCTTTTAATGCCCTCTCCTGTCCAGCGCCACCAACGGAATGTTATTCGAAATTGGTAAGGCCATGCGAGTACCCGACGGGTTAACCACGGGTACCGTATGGTTTATTGCGGGTTTCTAAAACCGCCTCCGCCGTGGCGCAAAGACCTCGCTATGCATTCAGTGAGTGATATTTTGTAAAGCGGTCATAGCAGAAGGGAGACCGTCAGTACGAGTATTAGCAATCCAGGGTGTGAATGGCACCACTGGAGCCCTCTTTCCACCGGTGCCACGCCGTTGTGCATCACCTTAGACAGCCCTCCATTGATGGGATTATGTTCGGGCCATCCTGGGGTTCAATGTATACCGGTATATGAAGAAGTAAAGTCCTGCCGAATATTATTTCGGTCAGCTGTCATGCCACTCCCGCAGCAAGCGTAGGATATAGGATATGGCTGATTTAGGTGAGACGGCCCTGTTTAGGAAGTGGTTGGATAAACAACAGAATGAGTTTCCGAGGTGACACAACAAACTCCCGGTTGTCAGCCCTACCAGGTTCATCGATGTAATCCGTACGACACTCGTGTGCCCGAGCATCGCTACGGTAGAAAGCACAAATCACTACGTTTCTGGGATGAGGTGTACTGGTACTCAATACACTGTACAGCGGTCCACAGACAAAACGTGCCCACCGACTTACTCGGGGGATTCACATGGCACGCCTTTGCATAGCTCGCGAAATCCCTACATTCTCGTACCTGCAAGGACCAAGCGAACTAGGCCTACTAAACGACTGAGAAGCTCTCCAAGCCCCTGAAGAAAAATCCCTAGGAACTAATCGCTCAGCCAATCTCTTCCATACACGACATGGAGAACATGATCACAGGCGCTCACTCGACAACCTATGAAAAAGCAAAGAAACACTCTACGGATGAGCACAGACACACCAGAGATTCACTGTCAGGGTGAGGTCTTGACAGTGTGCTAGGCGCCGCTGACCAGGAATGTTCACCCTACACGTGACACAAGGCACCTCCGAGTAGTTCTTGATCCAACCAATGACGCATCCAAGCCAATCCGAAAAGCTTGGTTTTTAATGGGCCCTATCACCTCTGTACGCACGGTTCACCAAGCTTGCAGAGAAGATTGACATCGCATGGTGCGTCAGGACCCGACCGTCATAAGTGCCGGTACCACCTATTGGACAGCCCCCAGGGCGGAATAAGGGATTTCCACTAGAGCTGGGGCGGCAACGGAGATTCAAGCGAACGACAGTGCATTGTTCCTATAGATTCGTGAAATCCGTAAATCTAGGGCTCTCCGGACTAGACCCGGGTCCTTCACCGGAAGTTTCCAGGATATCCGGGACAAGTCAGGGGGTGAATACAAACCCTTCTTCCGCCGAGACCCCTTCTAGGTTTCGGCGATGAACGGATTTATCAAGAGGAAGATCAAAATGCGGTTGTTAACGCAAGAGAGAGACCAAAAGCTCGGGAGGTGTGAACTAGGCGCGTGGCTGCATAGCCTTATCCCAACCGCACCAAGCGGAGAACTGTTGGCGCGACCTGTTCATAGTATATAAGCCTGACTCCCACTCTAGTGGACTGAATGTTCGCCCCCATGCCTACACCATCTCCTTTCTTACGATCAGCTTCCCCTATCTCCATCTCTATCCCTCCTACAACCCCACTCCTCCCGTCGGCGACAGGAGTAGGAAGAAAAAAAGCAACAACATGCACCCAGCACGAACAGCTGCGCACATGAATGAAACACCACTCGGGAGGCACTCAGGCCCCTGAACTTCCCAAGCTGGAGAGCCTCTTCCCCAGAGTGCACTACCTGAACCTACAAGTAGTAGGCGTGAGGGACCTAAAGGTGGGGATTGTAAATTTGTATGGAAAATCGTCTGCGCAGATCTGAGCGCCCTATTCAAAGTTCGGACCCAAGTGTACGGGTGATTTATGCTGGTTGCCTGCGCAGGAAGCCTTACGCATCCTATTGTCATTGAGCCCCCTCCAGTGGTATCGGAGCATCCAAAGATACCCGAGCCTATTAATTCCTAAGGGTTAGGTTTCAACGCCTAATGGCCTAACACCGACACAAGGCAACATCCCTTATGCAGCGGCAAACCCAGAAGAGTTATCAGTTTTCGGAGCCTAGAATTCCCGTGCTTTAGGTCCGGTAGGCGGTCAAAGTCCGCGATTGGATCGCGCCCCAGTTGCCCTGACAGCACTATCATCCAGGAAACTGCCTATAGATAATAACAGCGTCTCCAGCATTGATTTGTAAGAGATAAAACCGGACCATCTTTCATTGAGAGCTGCACTAGCCAGAGGCCATTACCGATACGATCTGTTCCCTTATATAGGACCCATGGTACCTGATAAAAAAAAGAACGCAAGCGCGACGTAGCGCGGCTTCATCACTTAGCACTCGGTTAAGGGTCCAGTGAATTTATTGAACAAGCAGCAACTCGGCACTTCTAACAACTTAGCATTCGAGTTACCCCGCTATTTGTTCCAGTTATCATTTTGTCTAATTTCTTTCTTTTGGTTCTTGCGACCTTGCATCCTATCCGCAGCTTCCTCCCCCCCCTTCCCCAAGAGTGATATTCTCCCTAGGGAATTAACTCAGTAACTAAGTTGGGCCATGCCATGTTGAAGCCCATTTTCCCCATTTGTCAGCGATTCTGGTGCTCAAGGGGGGTGTTACATGGAGGTCACAAGGGTAAGGTACGGAGACAAAGAGTGTGCCCGTCAGCCTTGAGGTGGAACAAGGGATAACAAAACAATACTATTCCTGAAACATCACGATCTCCCCGTGCAAGTGAACACAGAGCCCCAAGGTTGGGCACCAGCGCAGGCCGTGGGGGAAGTGATATGCAAACATCAACTGACGCCGTTGGAAAATGGCCTCTAAGGATAAACACCACTTATAAGAGCCTATCAACCCACCTTCGAACCCCACTGGTGATATCATACAATTGAGGCCCCTTCCCGGTCCCCAATCACGTCTCCCAAGGGGTGGCCCATGCCCCGGGGCGGGAACACGAGCAGTGCAGGTTTCGGTCGGGTTAGAAATCTTGTGCACAGTACTCACCGAGCGGTCTGTGAATCAGCTCTGTCTGGAACTTTAAACTTCCCAACACAACCGGCTAAAGATCACCAAATAAAAAATTAAAAAAATGTTTACACTATGTATTGGGCATCACCCTAAGGTGGTGGGGGGGGCGGGGCCGGCTATCTGCACAATTCCTCTCACGGGCCACCAGCTCTCGACTCTGAACCCCACAGACACGTCAAACATTTTATAACCATTTAATCCCAAAATAAAATAACACATCATAAGGAGTTTTTGTGGGGAGGGCTATAGCGGCCGCTGCGCGTGCACTACGGTATGATAGAAGGTGCAAGGAATCGTCATCGTCATCGTCATCATCACTGCATATTATATTGGGAATGCATGTTTGGAAAGAGGAAAAAATTAATAAAAACGAGATGTGAAAGCACTGGCCCTCCTGAGGGGAGGGAGGGTTATGGAAAATGTGTTCATCAAGTTTGGGTTCTTGTTATGATAGTATATTGGGGTTGCGATAAGAACCCCTCTGTCCGGTGTAAGTATATCATAGTCGTCAGGCATGATACGATATATATGATATGGTTCCGGCCACCTATACACAACACCTCGATTGATGCAACGGGGGACGCCCAGGCATGCACTACCCTACCAATATAGCCCTAAAAATATTCAACCTGAACTTGTATTGGAGTTATTTTTATATTATTGTTTTTTTTATAACATGTACAAGTGCAATACAATCTGGC
>LN890948.1:880097-892784 GCA_900010015.1 Tuber aestivum
TATTAAAAACAGAACAAGAGAAAGAAATTTAATTATTGACCTCAAACATTAGGCTGAATGAGATCTTCACCCAGATTTGGACTTCTAAGAACCTGTGTTCATGGGGAGGGCTTACTCTCCATCGCTGACTACACAGTATCAAAGGATTGGTTAGGGCAATATCGATAGGGCATTGTGTGATGAGGCGTCCCCCGTTGCGTCAATCGAGGTGTTGTGTATAGGTGGCCGGAACCATATCATACTGTGCAAGTATCATAAGTTAGCATATCTCAGGGTCCTGAAGCACCCTTACATCACACCCTCTTTAGATTCTTATATGGTACGGTGGGGTATGATGTCAAACGAGGGCGCGGAATGAACTGAACTGAACGGAAGGGTAGGGTATGTCAGGGCAGATAACCTAACGGAAACCCCCCTCCCCCCTTCTCCCCACAGACGATCCACCGGGGGAGGAACGGAAGAGCAGCTAACAAGTGTTTATCCCCTCCTCACCTTCACTTTTAACGATACCATACGACACCAAGCCTCCATCCCAGTAATATCAAAACGAAGCATCTTTACATAGGTGTAGGAAATAGATACACGGATAAAGATACTCGACAGCCACCACTAAACCCCATCCATTCATTCCTCCAGCTCATCCGACCATTATATACACAACGGGAGGAAGAAAGAAGGGAAAAAACCCCCCTTCAGAAAGACCGACTTCTCCCTTCGTATGATATGATCTGATAACATTCATCCATACAGATGCTCGGGGAAACACCCACCAATCCTCCGCAGATTCTCAATTCACCCTGGGATCCCCCTCCTCCTCCCTTCCAGAGCGGCCAATGATTAGAGATGTTGCTGCAAATAATGTATGTTGGAGAGGAATCCATACCCGGGTCACGAAATGCCGTCGGATGTCAAGCAGATCGTTGCAATAAAAATAAAAAACAATAAAATATGATCGACCACCGGACACCTTCACTAGGCTACAGGTGAAATATGTGAAGCGGGTGTTATGATATCATCTGCCCTGTGGTCTGAGCATTCCCGAAACTACGGAGATTTGAGATCGTGATAATAATTATGCTACAGCACAGTTCATGCCCAAAAGGGGGGGGGAGTGTCATCCTTTCCAAGATTCCCGGGAATGATATATGATACTGAAAAGATAACCTCGATGGATGATACTTGCACAGGCCAACCACAACACTCCGAAAGAGAAAGAAAAGGGAGGAAAAAAAAACCACCTCGAAGTCGGGGGGGGGGGGGGGTGCTCCCACTATGAGTGAGTAAAATGAGTGAGTCTACACAATTATGAATGATATAGCTATTAGGGACGCGGTTTCGAGGACCGGTAATGATGGGGTGTGTGAGGGTAACTGTAGGAGGGAGCGGTCACGGATCGGGATTTTTGATAGTTATATTGCGGTACTACGGTACTCATTACTACTACTGCTACTACCCAGCAAGGTTTTTTTTTTTACGGAACTGGAGGGGTGGAAAAGGTGTAGGTGGGAACTTGTGAAGGTGAACTGGTGACTGGTTGAGCAAAGTAGCCGTTGGGCAGTTTGGGGGTCTGACGATTGACAGATTTATTGTTGGGTCAAGGGCACTGTGCTGTCCGACTGTGTGAACGCGAACCAAGGATGCGGGTAATGTGAGGGAGGAGGATTTTGCTCAAGAGGTCCGTTTAGATTTCTGCTCATTTGCGTCGCCCATCGCGGCCCCGCAAGGCGTTCCTTGTCCAAACTATACAATGCCGGTTGCAGAAACCAGTATGCAATGTAGAAGATATTGAGAACAATACAGTTCCTCCGCCAACCTCTTCGCCGCCCCATCACTCCATTACCAACCGAAAACAAAACCCAAACCTCCCAACCCTTCAAACGTAGCTATCGTACACAGGGCCCGCTCAGTGCACCCTAGTCCACAAGTCTAATCACCACAAACTGTGGTTCTAGCCAAACAGCTCCTTCCTCCTCATAGTCCAAAAGGTAAGAAACCGCACAGCCAGAAGCACGGTTCACAGGGGCGAGCCTTATGAGTTACGGTGCACCAAGCACCTTCCCTACCTCCCCCTACTGCACCGTACAAACATAGGAGGCAAAGCAAGAGCGAGTGAGAACCTATGAAAATGGAAAAAACCCCCGGACCATAATGTATCATAACAGACGGGGAAGAGAGAGAAAGATTTATAACTGGGAAAGGCGGGGGGGACTAGCTAGGATTACACGCTGAATTATTCGCTCGGGGAGGGGAAAGGAAGAAACACTAGGCAAAAAAGTGTAAAAAATGTGAAACAGAAACGGAAAATTGGGATGGATATTGGATGGAAATTGAAAACTGAAGATTAAGAGTGATCGCTCATTACACTATATGGTACGAACGTGAAAAAGTGAGAAGGCGGCTGTCAAAAGCACGCGAGTAAAGGAAAACAGGTAACTGGAGAAAGAGGAAGCTCATCGATCGCCCTGGCCGTGTATACGGATAGACAGAACCAGACCATTCACAGACCAAGCAAAACACAGGCGCAAAAATAATAACAATAGAGAGCGGAGCAAAACACAGCCAAAATACCTGTCACTTATAGCCCGCTAACCCTCCTCGAAAGCCTCGGCACAGGCGGTACACTCCCAACATCAGGAACCGGGGGCGGCGGAGAATGGCGGGCGCCCTTAGCACCACCCACTCCACGGCCCGCCGTCGCTGCCGCCGAAGCACCATTATTCCGCCCACCGCCCAAGTTCCCCAATACAGGTGTGGAAGCCCTCTTCGGCAGCGCACGCAATCCTGACCCAAGCGAATACGGCCGACGCGCATTCCTGGGGGCAGAAGTGTGATTGGCTTCACCGAGACTCTCAATAATCGTCATCCCGGCCATGGCGGTGGCATTGAAGCTGCCGCCGAAACTGGTGTTCCTAACGGGTGACAGTGGGACCATCGAGGATCCCTCATCCACCTCGTTATCGTCAACTTCCGTTTCTTCGCCTTCGGCAATGTCAGACCGGTTTGCTGTCGAGTCGTTGCTTCGCCGGGGGTTTTGATGTTGGGGTGTCTCCGGGTCGGCGGCGGCGACGGCCCTGACGGTGGAGCTTGCGAGGCGTGGTGGGATTTGTGGGACGGGCGGGACGTTGGTTCCCCGGGTGGCGTCATCGAGTTCTTGTTTGGCTCTTTCAAGTTGTTCTTCCAGGTTGCTGACTTTGTTCTTTAGCCGTTCTCGCTTTTTGAGCTCGCGCTTTGTTGGACCGCATTCACCCTTTCCCGTGCCGTCATCCTCCTTGTTGTCTTTTCCGATGATAGAGTTGACGAAGACTTTGCTCTTCTTCTTGACCAATGTCCCCACTCCATTCAACTTGTTGGCGGCACCCTCTGCAAGAGGAGGGGAGAGCACTCTCGAAGACGTTCTGGAGTGGCGGGATTTCCGTCCATCAATGCTAACACTTCGGCGATGGGAAGCCCTAGGAAAAGTTGAGGATCCACGGGAATGATCTGACAACGATGATCTCACAGAGTGATCCCCCCGAACCCTAGATTCACCAGGCTCGCTGCCGCTGTTACGCTGCTCGACGGAAATAGCCATTCCACTCCCAATGGAATTGGTCACTCCCGATACCCCCTTCCCCCCACTAGCACCAGCTGCATCGCCTCCAACGGAAGCCTCGTCACCTGAGTCTGTGCTTAGAGCCATTCCGACATCCTCACGATTGCCATCCGTTCCGGCCATTACATAATCTTCGTACTTAAATCTGATCTGATTTGCGCCAGCAACAGCAGCAGCATTCCCAGTCAATCCCTGGGCTGCACCGAGCCTCTTCATTTCTTCGTAGGCCTTCTCACTCCTCTTTCTCCGATCGGCCAACATCCTCTTCCTTCGCTCATGAGCAATATATTCAGCCTTCTGCTTTTCCCATATGTCCTTGATACGGTGAGCGAACTTGAACGGATTCAGAGCACCCGCCGCAGTACCTATCGAACCAAGTAGGCTAGTGTTTGCAGAACTCATAGTAGCATTGCCAGTGCTGTCGGTGCTCTGTCTCTCTGTCGGTTCGTATGCGATTTCTTCCTCATGTCTGAGCGGGGAAGAACTGGGGAGTAGCCCAATGATATCTTTGGGGGGAACTGCACTTGCACGATCCCTCATACTACCTTCAATAAACTTGCTAACAACCGTAGATCCCGCATCTGCAGAGTCGTGAGCCCGCACTCGTTGCTTCTTGGGGGGTGTCGGAAAATCCTCATTTGCTCTTGCCTCCCCCGTCACCGTAGAAGCTAATCTCCGATTGGACACTTTCCTCTTAGCCCTCTTGGGTGTTCCAACTTCCTCGTCATTAGATTCGCTGTCAGAAGACGCAGGCCGATAGGCGTGGTCGGCATCGGACTTTCGTTTCTTCCTATAACTTCCGGGACCCAGCTTGTCAACTGACTGCTCGTTCCCTGCAACGGATTCGAGTCTATCGAGGACTGCATCCCCATTTTGAGTTTGAGCCTGGCTCGTGCCGCCCAATGTTGCTGATGCCTCCTTTCTCCTAGCATAGCTCTCCCGTCCCCTAATCCTCCTAATCTCCCTTTTCTCCTCCTCCGTAAGAATACTCATCTGCCTACCCCGCTCCTCCTCCTCGCCCTCCGGCTCGTCAAGTTCCGTAGCATTGTCTTCATCATCGTCGGACTCAATATCCTCGTAAATCTCCTTTTCCTCCGACTCCTTATTCAGATCAAACGTAGAGGTACTCATCCTAGCCCTCAAAGTTTCCCTCAACACCTAATCAGATCGGTCAGTTGGACTCCACAACAAAACAACAGAAACTAATAAAATATAAAATAAACCCCCAAAAACAAGAAATGCCAAACCGGGTAGGAAATTACCTTCTGAGGCGTCGAGAGCATGTTGTCACCCATCTATAGATAAACTGGCGGATGAGCTGGCCCAGCTTTGATCGCGTAAAAGCGCAGGGCAACCTCTTTTCGCGCACGAGCAGAATCTAGATCAAAAAAAACCCCGTGTTGTACCGTCAATTTGCAGCGATGGAGATGTGAACATCCGGCGGCGGCGGCGGCGGCGGATAGCCACCTGTTGGCGGACAGGACAGGGTCACGGAGGGAGGGAGTGGTATCGGCGTGGTAGAAGCAGCACGGAGGGGAAAGGAGAAGAAAGGAAAGGGGAGCAAAAAAATGAAAAACGAGTTTGCGCCTACGAGAGAGGACAAATTTGACACGTGATTTCGCTATTTTCCTCTTTTTAGGAATCTACCCTTTCGATACAACGAGCGACAGAGAAAAACAAAACATTGTAAGGAACAGCCGCCCTCACCAAAGAGCGAAGGTGGAGGGGGATGGAATCGAACTCCCCCTTTTTTAAGTATTTTTTAAGTATTTCTTTTCCCTTTAAACTTGAATACAGGATGGGGGCGAAACAAAAAGAAACCTAAAACAGGCACAAAAAGAAACTTATCATACTTGATCAGGGGAATTACAAGACAAGAAAAAAGCTTCGACACCCCAAATAATGAAACCTGGGGCTCTCCCAAATTTTCTAACATGATTCCCCCCAACGAAATTGAACGGCCGTTATTACAGATCAACCCATGAGACAATAATACCAAATTCGAACCAAAAGATTCCACGGTATGATATAAATTATGGGTCATGAGTATCCAAACGGAACCCTGAAAAAAAGATTCATAAAAGCAAAACTCCCCCCGCTCCCAAAACTTGAAAAGATCACGCAAACATACTAGCAAGAAATTTGGTAATGACAAGTTTTAAACTGCTACTTGCTGCCCCCATCCAGTTCTCTTTTCCTCCCCAAGGAAACCCAGCTCAAAGAAAAGGCACAAAAACAGAAACGGATGGAAAAAAAAGGGGGGGACTCTGTTTTGCGAGACAAGGAAAAAATCGAGTTAATAAGACAAATAGAGACTAGAAGCACACTCATAGTCGTGATACAAACAATCTCCGAGAGAAGCAAGAAAAAAAATATCAACCCGAAAAAATAAAACAGCCTCCTATGGACATGTGAAGAAAACAGGGAAGAATTCGCAAGGAAACGTAGAGAGCAAGAAAGATTGTAATGTAGCTGACGATTTCGTAGGAGAATGTCAGATCCCGACTGATGTTATCCATAACCCGAAACGAGCTTTCCCCCACGATTCCAATGTACAGTTCCGTACTCAAACCAAGCAAATATACTAAAGAGAAAAAAAGGGAAAAAGAGTCAAAGTCGCCAACCAGGCAAACTGGGATATCATAAAAAGAACACATGCAAAATCAGAAATCTCCAGACCAAGCCAAAACAATGCACGCTGGAACATTAAATCCATTAAAACGGGCTTAGATACCACTCGCTAATGTTTAATCTTCTCCAGGCAGCCTGCGAACAATCTCGACACCATCGGCGCGGCGGTAGCTCATCTTCAGCTTACCAAAATCGTAGGCATCGTCATCAACCTCAGCCTGTTGAGCATATGGTGGGGGGTCGCTTCCATAGGCAGCAGAGTTCGAAGAGGGTCTAGAACGGTTCTGCATTGGACCTTCAACATGCGCATTGTTGAACACCCGTCCCCAAGGCCTCTTAGTGCCTCTACCTTCGGACTCCTTCGGGGGCGCACTGCTATTGGAGGATCCCCAAGAATCGTTGGATGGAGCCGAGGGTGTAGTATACTTTGGCTCGGGGTAATAGGCAGGGAACTGGTTTGGATTCGGCGGTGGTGGAGGTTGAGACATCTGGGGCGGGGGAGGCCTTTGAGACGGCATAGGCGCATTTGTATGAGGTGGATAAGCGCTGGGTGAAGGCAAAGGAGCAGGAGGATTTGTAGAGTTCGGAGTAGTAGGTTGATTGTTCCAAAGTTTCGGCTCCAATGCTGGCAAGCCCAATGCCGGCAACCGGAGGGGAGGAAGTGAGTTATTCGCAGACTGAGGTGGAGGTGGTGCATGCTGTTGTGGCTGAGGCTGAGGCTGTTGGTGGTGATACTGTTGGGAGGCAGGAGGACCAGGTTGGTAAGGCTGGTGTTGTTGCTGCTGCTGCTGATGGCCGTAACCATTCTCCATCTGACCATTGTATGGAGACGCTGCAGGCGTTCCAGGCCTATAATGTTGAGGAGGCTGTTGGCGGTAAGCAGGATCTGAATCCCTCCTTGCACGGAATTCACCAGAGTCACGTCTAACATGATGGGGTTCATGTCTGGGTTGTTGCTGAACTTGCTGGTTGGGCAACGAAATCGAGTTCTCACGTGAATGATACGGTACGGGTGCGCCATACGGGCCCTGCTGTGAGCGTGCAGACGGGGGCATATGAGGAGCTGGATGATGCACACCATTTTGCGCATGGGGTAGTGGAGGATAACGAGATTGGATATCCGGCCCATAGAGTTCTTGCGGTGCATGAACATGAGGTGCGGGTGGTGCGGGTGGTGCAGGAGCATGACCATTACTTCCAAAGGATAGATGTTGATGCGCGCTCTGGGATGGTGGTGGCCCTGCTGGAGGTCCATATGGAGGATAGTTTTGGTTGGGAGTTGAGTATCCATTTTCGTGTCTTGGAGCATGTG
Organism: Tuber aestivum; assembly: GCA_900010015.1. Lineage (NCBI taxonomy): Eukaryota > Fungi > Ascomycota > Pezizomycetes > Pezizales > Tuberaceae > Tuber > Tuber aestivum. The sequence goes on from LN890948.1 coordinate 887,633, forward strand.
GCATATCTCCCATGGAGGAAATCATGGAGGCATCAGATCCACTTCTCTTCCGATTAATGGAGTTAGAACGCTGCATTGGGTGAGGCGTAGGCTGATGGTATTGCGGCGTATGCTGCGCCCTAATTGAGTTCTCGATATCATATTGGTCTGGTGTAGCAGCCCTCCTCGACGCCCTTAACATAGCGGTCTCATCCATATGACGGTCCTCACTATCCCTGCTAGGCCTATCGCTCCTCCTTCTCATCCTAACATCCCTTCTAATTCTCACGCGGCAACCCTGCTCGGCCACGATCCTAGATAGAGCAGTGCTCTCCGCCAACCCAGGAAACTTCTTGGCAGAAAAAACGGTGAATGCCTTGGATTTAACATCCAGCCTGTGAGTACAATATTCCCTTGGCTCCAGTGGGTCCTGTGGAACAGGATATCCCTCCTCTTCCTTAGTCTCCTCGTAAAGGGCGAACCTGAGCCTGTATTTTCCCTCATGCCGAACGGAAAGATCCGGAAAGATGAAATATCCAGCCGGATTGGGGCGGTCCAAGTACGCCATACCAGAAACTGGAACACCCGTCAAAACGGGGGCCGGGGCCGGAGCTGGCATTCCTCTTCCTTGAGCGATGGGGCGCGCCTGTTCTAGCGTAGCGAACAGGAAAAAGTTGGAGTTATGGGAAAAGGTCCTACACCATCGTTATTAGCCAAGTTTTCACAAAACAGGTCATATATTCAACATACACGTCAGTCTTCTCATGTCCCTCGAATAATCTCAACTCCACGACCGGCGGAGGATCAACTGGTCTACGGTCCGCGTGCGCTATATCCAGTAAACCAATCAGCAAACTACCCCTCACTGCCAGATATTGAGACACTAACACTTCGCTCCTTGCCCGCAGGCTCTCGCCCTCTCGGGCTGCTGGAGAACCTGCATGCGATATTCAAGCTTGGTACCATTTTGGAGCGTACGACTGAATGTCGCTACCGTCTCCGAAACATCGTGAATACTAATAGTCTTTGGGCCACTCATTTTGACAAGTGTCCCTGCTAGTAGATCGCAAAAATCTACCGAACTGCTCCAACCCCAACAGTCAGCAACGGGTAAAGGATCCTGAATTGAGTTCCGACGCGCAGGTATTGACGGATATTGTAAGGTATGGTTGTGAGCAGCAGAAAACAAGAGCTAAGATATATATGTCGATGCTGATAGTCAGTCAGTAGCAAGTGAACCACCGACACTTTTTCTCTCGACTGAACAACGTCGGTCCAGGAGAGCTGGAGTGTGGCAGGAGGTGGTGATTATCCGAATTCGCGACTTACTCGACCCGTCGCATGCCTCGGCGGTGGGATGGGGAAGATAGGGAGAATCGAGGGTGGAGGAGGGTGGGAGAGGAAGGGAGTGAGTGAGGGCTCAGAAGAAGGGAAGGTGGTTGGAGCCGGGAGAGGACTGATGCAGACGGCAGCGGGCGGACAGTCAGAAAAAAGAAGGGGGGTGTGGCAGCAAAAGGTAGGAGAGATGGGAGGCGAGGATCACGAAGGGCCCTGGAAATGTGGTACGGTACGGTAGTGTGAGTGAGCGAGCGAGAGGCTTGCCTCTGCTTCTTCAGACCCTTTACAGTACCACATCTAGACCGTCCAGCCCGAATGTTCACTGAGCAGACTCGGCACGGTAATTATTCATAGATATTGTTTTCTGCACGGAAACAGCAAAGGCGGATATCGCTCCTGTCCTTTCTGTCCTTGTAACTCACTACCTTCATTGCTCCGCCAGCTGTTGACCACAGATATGTGTGGAGTGTATATCTCGCTCCTCGTTCCTCTTCCCCAGCTCTGCCCGCTGCTGCTTCTGCCTCCGCCTCTCTGCTCCTCATGCCCGAAAAAAAAAAAAAAAAAAAGAGAGACCAAATTGTACGACTAAGTACAAGCATGATAATTCCAGGTCCAGCTGGCTATCGGTGCAGAGAGCTAGGATTGAACCAACCAACTGCTCACATCACACACACCAAGTCTCGTTCCTCTCGCAAAACCACGGGCTCACTCTCCCACTTCCGAAGAAGAGCATTTTGCTCAATCCCTTCCCTCTCCCTCTCCCTCTCCCTCTCGTTAACTTCCTTCCTCCCTTACCCCTCCACCGCCCCCAGGCCGCACAGGGGAGCTCGAAGAAGAATGAGAGATATTAAACAACTAGCGAGGCGCATCAAAAACCGGCAAGAAGAAGACTCCCACAGATCCCAGTCCCAGAGCGTGGGATGGGGACCAGCATGCCCCATGATTGGAGCTTGGCCTTCAAGTTGCATCTGGGTGTGTGGGACCTTGGTGTATGGTTCGTTGTGTGGGTTGGCTTTCTCTTTCCGTCGAGCAATTCCCTGTAAAGGTCTGACCCGTTTTCCCTGGGCCCTTGGTGTGGTAACCGTGGTCACTGGTCACCAGTGGTGGAAGGCTCGTGGTGGGTGCCCGGGCTCCCCTTCTGGCTGGCTGTAACTGATGTTTTCTTCATTTTTCCTTTTTTTCCCTTTTTTTCTTTCTCGCCTGCCCGTCCCAGGCGATTCAAATTTACCGATTGGGCTTCTGGCACAGCATTTTAGCTCTGTCTCCCTCCCTTCATTTCTCTGGGATTTTCTTCGGCTTCTCCCTGCCTCACGGCCGCGGCAATCGTGGAAAATTGCACGTTTTTTCGTGAGCCATCCCTCCTTCCTCACTTTCCCCATACCGGTAGGTATCATACGCTCACTTTTTTCAAGCAAAAATAAAATAAAATAAAACCACTGGTCTCACATCAGTGCCAACGGAACATGAGCCTGAACGAGAGGGCAAAAAATTAACCTATCCCCAGCATAAATAATAGTCTATCCTTACCCCCCCCGAGCAGGAGAAAAATAACTAAATAATTATTATATCCAAAAGAAGAAGTGGGCACTCAAGGATCCCAACGCCCAAAGTCCTGTTCCTCGCACCTATCCCTGGTTCGTGAAATGGGAAAAGACCAACCGCGGCGCTTCTTACACCCCTAATCCGGTAACCCAAATTGCCGATTGCCCACAAGTACCTACTCGAGTAAAGTACCGTGCAAGTACCTTCAATCCTTACCCTGCCAGTAAACCATTTCTTTTTCCCACCGGCTCCTCGTCGAACACGAAAAAGAAGGGAAAAAAGGGAAAGCCAAGGAAAAGAGAAAAAAAAGTTGTCTTTCATGTTCGCTGCTGACTTGAGCGCTGCGTACTCTACTGTACCCGAGTGCCGGTACAGTACACGATATTCGTTCATCTTCACGGGGCACGGTTTGGTAAAACCGGCAAAACAGTACTGTACTAAGCGCTATCGTAGTAACTACCGTACCGCATCACCGTGTCGTTCAATCATCCAACGAAGCAAACCATTCAACGAGAATTCTCGCGCTTGGTGGTAATTCTCGCAGGAAACCCTATGGCACAATACCGCAAGCACCTACCGTACCGCCAGGCATGGGACGGTATTAACCTGTAACCGAAGTCCATCCATGCACCGCACCGGTATTCTGCTGGCTGCTCCTGTTGCCGCTGGGTCTGGGTCCGGCACTGTTAGCCAGACCCCCCCATTCACCTCCACTCTAACTCCCAGGCACCACCACCGGCAGTTGAACATTAAATGACCCCTCTATTATAACCTCTTTTTACCCACTCCCCTCCCTTATCCCTCCAGGGATTAACCTAACCTTCCTTGCAACCTCTCGGCGGTGGGTGTGTGTGTGAGTGTGTGTGAATGTGTGAGTGTGAGTGTGTGAGTGGATGCGTGGAGTTTGAACACAATTGGCTATAGGGGGGCGGATCCACTCTGGCTGTGTTACTTGTAGCCAAGCTTTCCAGGCATAAAACCATTTTTCTTCTCGTCGCGGGAGTGAGTGGGTGGGGGGTGACCAGCCAAGAGGGAAACACGGCAAGGCCTCACTCTTCCTTACCTGTACAAGTATTTCCACTTACGGTGTGAATGAAATATTTAAAAAAAAAAAAAAAAAAAAGGTTCGCGTTGCTCGCACAACGGTCCTTGCTTGCGTTTCAGGTTTTGAGTTTCCCGAGCATTGACAGATGGGTAGATACTTGTATCATGGATGGACCATTCATCACTGTGCCGGTACAAGAATTTATTACCCTGGCTCACAAGTACTTTACCGGTACTCTACAAAGCGTCCCTCCCCGAGCCAATTGGCGCCTGTTTGCCCTTTCAATCCGTGTGTGGGCGGTGTTATACAAAGGTTCCAAAAAGGGTGCCAATTCCTGGCACGGATACGGCACACGGGCAGAGAATCAATTCTCGATGAGTTACGTTTTTTTGCTGTACGAGTACTCGTACAGTACCGTACCTGTACCGGTAGCTTCTGTTGTCGAGCACACTGCAAGGCAAGCTAACGGCGAAACAAAAATAAATAAATCTCCCACCACCTCCCGAGCCAAATTCGATAAACAGATGGATAAATAAATAAATAGATAAATAAATAAAAGGGTCGACTGTATTTTGATTTCCAGCCCGCTACCGGTATCGGATTCCGGAATACTTGTTGTACGAGTACAAGCACCAGTAGAGAGATCTTGTGCCATGAAGATCGTTGAGGAATTTGCCCCTCCCCCCCCCCTCTCTCTCTTTCTTCTGTCTGTCTCTCTTTCTTTCTTTCCTTCTTTTCGTACGATCGCATAAATTACAACCGCTTGAGCCCTAGAAAGAGAGGCAGGATACAAGTGGAACAGCTGGATGAGAGAGACCACGAGGTCAATGGTGGCGCTGTTGGTATTTTTGGGCGAGATGGGGGAGAGGAGTGCCGCAGGTGGGGGGGTCTGCCTTGGTGGAGTGGAGCGGAGCAGGATTACTGTACCATACCGTAGAGAACTTTGGGCGTTCGTAACCAGGGGCGGAAAATGATCAATCGATATCTCCACTGAACCCCCCCAGTGCTCCTACTGTACCGGTACGGTATGAACGTCTGGCTCATCTCAGGCTCACCAAATTATTACGGTATCGCAGGAAGGAAGCGAGCAAAATCCAAACGATAACAAAAATCAAAAATCGAAATCAAAAATCTGATACCCCCCTCCCAAAAAAAAAAATAAGGCAAAACCCGCGACCACACTCATTACTCTACCCCAAACGGTGCCATACCTTGAACCTCCGACACCCCTCCCCGCAAAAAAAAAAA
>LN890948.1:895294-907167 GCA_900010015.1 Tuber aestivum
GATATCGTTTGGGCCGGCTGGTAGGAATCGTATCCTGGTAGGGTTTGTAGTATCTTTTGACCATTCAATGGGTAAATACCAGTGGCCTCAAAGCCACTCAGTATATTTTTTTTTGTCAATCCTCCTGCCCGGGCCTGTTCTAGAACCTCCCAAAAGCTTTCCTTTTTCACAGTATGATTCTCCCATTGGAATCTCTCCCATACTGTATCTGTCCACTTACGCTTCAGTGGACTAAATACAGCAACATCTAATGGCTGTAACCTATGTGTCGTATGTGCTGGTAGGCAGAAGGGAATGATTCGGTTTTGTAGACAGTAAAGGAGAAACTCCCACGTAACATGAGAAGAATGTCCATCGAATAAAAGCATGCGGAATTGGGACCCATAATCAGCCTTCGTAGCCGTACCGGTACCGGGGCCAAAAAAGTGTTCCAGATATCGGAGACTTTTTTTACAATCCGTCCAACCGTTCTCAGAAGAACTAACAAGTACCTCATCCGGCATCGAAAGAGATCTGCTTTCCACCCAATCTTCTTGTACTCCATCTCCTTTAAAAATAATCATAGGTAATAGCCTAGAGCCATCTGCACAAATGGTCTCTATAACTGTTACCATTTCTCTTCCACCATCAATTGCCCGTAGTCCTCCATTCTGGTGTCGTAAATCTTTACCATAGATTACTCGGCAGGATTGTGTGAAACCCATAAGATAGCCGATTTCATCTAAATTGTAAAGATTTTCTGGTCTAATGTGGTACTTCGAGATCGCCACCTCAAGCTTCATAAATTAGTTATGTACATTATTTACTATCATGTGCTAGTATATTACATACTCGTTCAAAGAACTTTGCAAATATAAAGTAGTCCTGCTGCGCCTCTACTCGAACATTCTCGATTTGTCGGCTGTACTTAATACCGAGCTCGGGATGGCGGGCTAAAAATGAAAGATGCCAGTTGTATCCGATTGACTGTGCTTTTTCGGAGTCCCGTTTACTGCAAAGATACATCGCCATATCTTTCACTAATGCTATCCGTGGTGGAAAGCAATAGTCTTGCATCTCCAAACACCTATCATTTTATTAACTAACTATATTTTAATATACATTAAGCTTATTGAGTTATACCAATTGACTAGAGCTTGCTCCTCTCCTGAAGTCAAATATTGCTTTCGTTCACCATACTCGCTTGTTGGGATTCGACCATGATCACGATGCCAAAGCGTTGACTTGGGAACTTCATAATCGTGGGCCAATTCGTCGAAGGTAGGAATCTGATCGCTTTCTTTCCGAGCATGATTTAAATGAATCAGTGCAAGTTCGATACGTTGCTCAGTTGTAAAATTCTTCTGGGTAAAAGACATTGCATAAAGCTTTGTGAATAGTAAAGTTTGTTGATTCAGTTGAGTTGTCTTTCCGTTGCTACATTCTACTTTATTCTATTTGGAGTGACTTCTATATGACGAAAGATATTCTAGTTGGGTTGTTACACTAGCCAAGTTAACAGGAAAACAGGTTTATGGGTACTGACCAAGCACTAGTTGTTTCGTGTCACCGTGTGTTTCGACTCGCCGTGGGGTACGTTATAGCACATTTATTGGCCCGTCGCAAATCAATACTCGTACACACTACTCCCACACAGTATTGTGCTCGAGTACTCACACCGGTACATTACGGTACTCGTACCGTGACAGCCACCATACCATGCCGAATCCCCGCTTCCCGCCCTTCTCCAAACAGCATTGACACCGCCCCAGAAATCAACAATGATGTCCTGGCCCGCCTGCTACACGGTACGAGTATGAATCTGTACCGGTATAATGCGGTTCCTGTAAATCTCGAAGAATTGGTGGGGGCACGGTGCTGTAGGTAGCACAAGGCCTGTCGTCCCTTCCCTTTTCCTTTCCGTCCTCCACTGTACGGTACCACAAACTCTTAACCTATCGGCTTAAACCCTTCCGGTGCTCAAGCACCCCGGATACCGCGGGCCAGGAAATGTAACACAAGAAGAAGAAAACGCACGAGCAGTGTAAATTACCGATAATCTGAGAGCTTCATGATGCTCTACTATTAGTACAGTATTCCCGCTCAACGATAGCGCATCATATTCCGGGGACTTTTGGTCCGGAAAGTTCACTCCAAACATCACCCCATAATTACCTGCGCATTGCGAGAGCCTACTCGAGTACCCGCAACGTACTCGTACAGGAACGAGTACAAGAATCTTGGCACGGGCCAGGCATACCGGTAGGAAACATCAGGTTCTTTAGCATGCCTGGGAGAGTGCAAGTATGATCCCTCGAACATTCCATCACTTGTCCGGAAAAAAACCTACCGTCTTATATGCGTACTCGTACAGTATGCTTAGATTACTCTGCGACCTTCCCCCCTTCGTGCAATAATGCATGACACATTCACCGGGGGGCAGTACCCGAAAAGTACCGGTTTCCTTCCGAAGGATCGGATACCAGCTCTGGGTACTCGAGGTCTGTCTGTCCGTGGCATGCCAAGTGATAATTATTCAGAGATTTCAAACAATACGGTAATAATAATAAAAGAAAGAAAGAAAAGAAAAAAAAAAGGAAGGATTCGCAGGCCTTAGGTAATCCAAACTCACTCTGGCGGGATTGATAAACCGGGGAGTCCCTTAAAATGATGGGCAGACCTGAGATACTGTGTCAGCGGAAAACTCCCGATTTTATTGAAACCTGAGACTGTATCAGTCCGCAGTGTCTTGATGTAATTACCGGTACAAGTATATTACCCCAGAGCTCGCTTCTCAGATACTGGTACAGGTACCCGTATCCAAGGGCTCTTGAGACTTGAAACTCCGTTGTTATAGTAAAACATCTTCTGAGTGTGTTTCCGGCTGAACCATCTACTAGTACATTGCTACACGAGTACCGTACCGTACTTTGTATCTCTATGGGGAGGGAGACGCCCGGGTCCTTACCATGATCGAATCACAAACTTGTCCCTGAAAGTTTCGGTCGTTCGTTTCCACAGTACGAGTACCATATGTGAAACCCCTCGAACGATAGTCTGTCTCGGCCAAGGGATTGTTACAAGTATCACATTGAACAGAAGGCTTTTTTCTTTCTCCCTTAACCTACAATACAGCTACGGTACCGCACTGTATCCTGGACCCGGCCAGAATTACAATATTATGGCGGTGCGGTATTAGAGTAGCACAAGCACCATGGTAACTTTACCCCCCCCCTTCTCTCTCTCCCCCTCTCGCATTCATGCTCACGTCGCACTCATCGGAAGTCAATCTCATTTACCATACGGTACCGGTACAGTCAGTACTCAAGTACTCCTTGAACGATGCGAAGTGGATGGGTTTATTCCCCCCCCCTTTATTCTTCTGTCTTTTCTTTTCTTCCCTACATACCGTACCGTGCCGTGCCGTTGCTACGGTACATGTACAAGTACTGGGGCTTCAATAACTCCCCCTTTTTTCTTCTTTCGTGTCCTCGTGCAGTATCTGGAATGTAGTACTGTACTCGTACGAGTACAGGTACTTGTACCGCATCTGAAGATGAGAGTGTGCGTGTTTATTCCGCCGCTTTGGGTGGCCGTGTGACAATTACCGGTACCAGACAATTTTTTTTCGGATACAGGTATCATATTTATTGCCAGATACCGTACAAGGACAGGTACGATACTCGAGCACGGTGGGCATCCGTAGCGAGACCTGCATTTGGGACCGTGAGCTATGGATACTGTACTGCACTCGAGCATACAAGTACAGTATATACGGCACCTGGCCGTGGCACCGGTACTCGTACAGTGTGGCGCTCGAGCACTATCCTCGCGTAGGAATTCCATTGAATGGCTTCTTTTTCTTTTTCTTTTTTCTGACACGGTACGTATGTGGAACTTTTGATTTGATGTTCCCTAGCTGAATCGAGCACGTGTATGGAAGGAAGGGAGAGTGTGGGGTGAGAAGTGATTGATGGTCGGGAGTTTCGGAATCTGCTGCTTCCGTGAGAGGGGAGTTGAAGTCGTCGCCAGTCATTCCGCGTCCGCTTGAATTCGGATCAGGATATTTACTTGTACTACCGGTACCGTACTGGTGGTGGGTGGTTCGATTACCTTGCGCCCTTGGCGATATACACGTGTATGCGGCTTGGCTTAGGACAAGATGCTTATCACGGTTCCAGCTTCCTCGTGCTTGTACATACCGTAGTCCATTGTTCTATGCATCGGGACACGACCGATGCGGTAAGTTTAATACCGGTACTTCTGGACCTTGCCATCACTGTGAATCTGCGATCTATCATCTCATTGAAGATGAAGAAGAAGAAGAAAAGGAAAAAAAGATCCCCGCCGCGGTGGACTAAAGCACTCCGTACCGTACCGTACAACTCTGGTATGGTAACTTCTAACCAACCAACCAAATAGAACTAATAAAGATACGGCACCGGCGCGGCGACTAAAAAAGAGCATCTCAAAATGCCACCCCACGATAACCGAAAAATGCAAGGGCACAAGCACGCAATCACGATAGAGCAATGAAATGCCCTACCGATACCATACCGACACCAAAACCGCGCCCGAACACGATCGCTTGGTTTCAACCAATTCGTGAGTTCGGGCACTAGTAACGCTTATGCATAAAATACCAGCACTCGAGTACTAGCACAATATTGTACCATGGCATACCGGCGGTAGCATACAAGTTAGTACAAGTACTGCACCGCAGAGTACTCGTACTGTAAAGGCACAGCAAGGTACCGTATTATATCTTCCGCATCGCACCACCCGTTTTATCTGCACTCTGCGGTGATAGGGCCTCGTTTATGTAGGTACAGTCACTTCCTTCCATCCATCCATCCATCCATCCTCCCCACCCTCCCCCCTTTATTATTATTATTATTATTATTTCTCTTTCTCCTTCAACGGTGAAGAATGGAGGTGGGTGGGGGGGGGTGACTGGTTGTTGCTGCGCGGTACATGTACGAGTACTAGTACCAGTACTTGTATGGTAAATCGAGTGACTGGATGTACTCGTATAGTAAGGAAGGGGGAAACGATTAAGTAAGCGATTCACCGATTGATTGACCAGGTACTGACGCTCAGTACGGAGTACCCGGGTGCTTGTATTGTACGGTAACTTTCCCATCGCCCCATTCCCGGTTTTACCCCCTCTACTCGTACATCACCGGCTCGGTTGACTTCCGGGATTGGATGGGTGTTTTCGACCGCTGCGCTTGTGCACTTTACTCGAAGGTTGCTCAGCGACTGCCTCATATCTCAGGATGAGGTGATGGAAGATACCGGTAACTTGTGTGACTGATGTGCCATGGAATGTGACCAATAACATAGCGTAGAGGTAAAAAAAAAAGGTGATGAAGCAGGACCCAATATATTGATATACCGTATGGAAAGTGTGGTGCGGTATTGTAGGTGGTGGCTGTCGCTCTTGTCTAACTAAGAGTGGAAGGAGCGAGACTAAATACACAAAATACATCGTGCCAAGATATCCCAAAACGGGAAATTCTAAAGGGTGATAGCACTGCTTGTACCGAATATGACCCGCTGGAAATCAAAACTTATCACCCCTCCACACCAATAATGGATGTATCACCATTGCTTCTCCCGGTATGGGTGCCGGATGAGTGCCCATCCATACCGGTAGCCGTCCACGACAGGCCTAACGGACGAGCATTGGTGCCTGCTCGAGCGTTGTTAAAAAAAAAAAAAAGGTAACCGGTATCCGGAAACTTTTAGGAAACGGCAAGATTTTCGTGCACCTTTGCAAGTACGAGTAGCGAGCACTGTACGAGTACTAGTACCGGTACAAGTACTAGTGCTAGCACGGTATTCCTGAGCGCCCCCCGCGAAAAACTTTGTGGACGGAAATGTTGCGCATCCCTTTTTTTCCCACCCTGTTTAATTAGCACTTGGTAAGCCACTAAACTCGAGAAAAATTCAGTACGGCCCGCGCTGAAGGCTAAGTTACTGCGCCATCAAGAGACATACCGTACGAGTACTCGAGTAGAGAGAGAGAGGGTTTCAGGCTCACCTCCCTCCACAACCTTCAAGAAACTCCACAACAAAAACAGGAACAACCGCCTCATAAAGCATGACACTCCATTCAGTGGATACCGGTATTGCATCCGAACTCACTTCAAACAGAACTGGCGCTACCGGTACAAAGCATCATCATACCCATCATGTCACTCATTCCCCACACGCCAAGCCAAGCCATCTCGACGATTGTGATCACAACCATCACTCTCTCAGCCACCAAGATCTCGCCATTACCCAACCTGAGACCCGAATCCCTAACCCATCATTGGACCGATTTCGGCGAGCGAGGAAGTGGATGGCGCCTTTTGAGCTTTGGGCAGGAAAACGCGAATTGCGGTGCCGCCGTCGCGAGGCTTCTGTGATTGTGATTTATTGTTTTGTTTTGATGCTGGTGGGGCAATTCGCGGGCAGAACCGGACATTATGGCCCTGATGGCAATCACGAGGACTCACTCTGTTGTTGGTTTTTCTTTCTTTTTGTTCTTGGTGTGTGTGTGTGGGTGTGCTTGTACCGGTAGTCCATGTGTTCCCCAGCATCTCAGAGAGGCTGAAGGATGGTTTCCTGATGGCCCGGTCGGCGAGCTCGAATTTTGGTAGGGTGCGATGCCGTACCGTACGTCACTGGTGGGAAAAGTCGTCGCTGGCGTCGATTGGGGGGGGGGGGAATTGCTAACAGATTGCGCTACCGGTAGTATTGTAGTCGTTCTCCATGTGCCTGCTCTCTGCCACGGTGTACCCTACCGGAAAGAGATTAGAGCTCATAACTGCCTAGTCTACCAAAGTGCACCCTTAGGTTCGAATACGGTTTTTTATTACGGTAACTGGTAAGGGTCGGGATCCCTTCTTTTGGCCCCGGATTTTCCGCAGGGCTCTTTGGCCTTTGGGCATGCGGCCAATGAGGGATCATGGATCGGCGGCTGTGGGTGAGAACCAAAGTTCTACCCTAACTTAAATCACGGGCCAGGAGAGTTTCTGATATCCGTGACACTCCGAGGAGTCCGGTAGGGGGGGAAAAAACCCTGGAGAGAGTTTCCTCCCTCCTCCAATGGCACAAGACCGGGAAATCAAAGGAGGAGAATGCATGATCGATCTGAATCCCACATCTTGAGGGTTCGTCATAAGGGATGACTGCCCCGGGGCTGTTATGATCCATTTCCTGGATTTTTGCTGGCTATCGTGCAAGTAATATCTCTGCGCTAACAGACCCCTGTTGAAACGGATCTTACAGGTGCCCGAGTTAGCTACCGTACTTGACTGATATGGCCATCCGTCCTCGCCCAGGGCTAGCAAAGTGTGGTGGTTTAAACCTTTTTTTTTTTTTTTTTTTAAAAAAAAAAGAATGTCCTGTTCCATAAGTGCTGTACGGAATTAGGATGGGTTCAAAAATTACTGGTCTGCCGTGGGTGTACGAGTACTGTAAAATTACTACTAGTATGATACTCGAGTAGTCTGTAAATTGTTGTCATAGTGCAGGGAACTTGACAGCCAGCGATGGACCCTTCGTGCGTATTCATTTATGATACCGGTACCCGCACTGGTGCCTGTGCCGGGTAACTTGCCTCCCTTCCCATAATCCTGTATCTTAACGGCCTGCCGATAATGCTGGCACAGGACTGTACTAGTACGAGTACGGTGCGGTCGTACCCGGCAAGAAAAGTTACACTCTTATTCGCAAAGTCTACGGGGATCGAGATGTACTGCGGCAGTTTCTTGGTGGCAAGGAGAGTACCGGTACTATACAGTACAAGAATTTACCCTCTATCTGCAGTTCGAATTTCTTGATTCAACGATCGTGTCCTTACAAGTATTCCAAGTGCCATGGGTGATGTTTTCGTAGAAGGGTTGCCAAGTAACCGGTAGGATGATACGGTAGTTGGGAAAGGATCAGAATACTGAACACCAGACATAAGGTATCATGACCTGAGAAACACCAACAGAATGCCTTATTGATGAAATCCTGATTTTGGGAGAGATAGTACCAGAGCTCCTCCCAGGGAGATGGATAACAGAGCTGAATGTATTATAAAATATGTAAGAAATTTTTTAAAATCAGGGTAGAATATGACTGTTAAGAATACTACTGGGAGTGGGGGTGTGACAGGTAATGATGCTTAATTCTTGGGGAGGTAATAGTTCTTAGACTGTTGCTATGTGAAGTAGATAGTCAAGTCCTTTGACTTGTATCTTATCATGTCTATTAACTTAATCCTCTTAAGTCCTTGCTTAGGACTTAATTATTCATTTATGGGAGGAAAGACAATTCTTGGATTTTGTAAAATAAATATTAAAGAGCTTAAGGGTAGGTTTGTATTGGAAAAATATAAAGGTAGGAAAATAAAACTAGAAGAATATGTGAAGAGCTTATACTCAGGGTCCTAGTGACCCTTTATATAGTCGCTCTTCACTTGGCATGACTCATACCTTGTGTCACATGAACCTTGTGACTCATGACCATGAGTCATGTGAAATCCCTCAACTGGCTCCTATGAGTCACCGTGCAACATACCTTAAACCAATCAAAAACTCAATAACCAAGTCAGGTAGGCAACTAGTATCACCTGAGTAAAACCCATGACTCATAGCTTAAGTCATGTGTGAAAATTATAACATCTTATAACTGACAACCGTGACTGTGAGTCATGAACAGGTAAACATAATAACCTATGGTGCACTAGTGTGTGTCATGTGAAATTCCAACATACCTGTACCTCAGAATCCCAAACTATGTAAAATCTGCCTTGCTGAGTCACAGTTTGTGACAATGACTCCAATCTATTTAAGACATAATCACCTTCTCGTAACAAATTCTTCTTCTTCTATTAGTTCAACTAGTTTACTTTTCCCTCAAAAGAGGTACCTAAAAACAGGGGTTGTAAAATGCTATTGATGACAAGGTTTAGGCAGGACTGAGACCAGGAGTAACAGGAGGGCAATAGGAGTTAACAAGAGGTCCAATTGGCCAGAAAAAGAAGTACAAAATGGAGAGGAATAGAGGAAAATCATGATAATTAAAGTAGAAATAAGAAAATAAATATAATATGAGTGTAGTTTTATTAGAACCAGTATATGGACACTCAATCTCCAAAAATTTATTTTGGTATAGCCACCTAGATAGACCTTTAGAGCATACTCCCAATAGCCCAGAAAATATTCTAGAAGCTCCAATGACCTCTGTAGCATCTTTTACATATAAAATTAATAAAAATTTGTCTTTGGTTGTGATACTTTGAACTTGTTTCCCCGGTGACAACCAAAAATACTCATATGCTGGTTCTAATAAAACCACACTCATATTAAAAAATAAATTAAAAACCAAGTCTACTCTTGTGTATGGCCTCTATTGGTAGTATTAACTACCTTAATCCTCTCTGACATTGTATTAACAAATGCCAGTATTCTCTCTTCTGTAATATGATCCTATTCCTCTTGAATAGTAATTATCATTTTATTCTTCCTGCTAATTTGAGGGTGCTGGGCATCAAGTCTATCTTTAAGAACCCCTCAAATATTGCTAGTAGAATTAAAGTCTAGGGAGTATAGGGCTAGTACAGCTTGGATATTTGATACTCATATTAAACTGCTTAAGTGTATTGTACTTAGTGATTAGAGACTCTATCTTCTATAGTTTAAAGTTAGTATCTAGCACTGTGACTTCCCTAATACTAAAAAGGCCAGAGTGTTGGAATTAGTACTCAGACACAAGGGTATTCCGGGTCCGATTACACAATACTTGTCTGCCCCCCCCCCCCCCCCAGGTGTCAATATTTTCCCCTTTTCAGATATTAGATGAGGTATTTACAACTACCAGATCCTTCCAATAGTAATATATGAATATTGGCTAAGATCATGCAGTAAAAGGGAACATGAGAACAAAAACCACAGGGTGTATAACATCAGAAAGCTATATAAGATGAGTGCATGAAGGTTATAACTCTGTATAATAATGCTAGCTGAGATTGGATAAAAAGTGAGCACCAGTACAATCTGAATCAATGATCCTGTCAATACATAAGTAATAGTTCTATCACTGGTATTAAAGTATTGTTCAGGTCTAATAGTCTTATTTACAGATTTATAAACAAGTAAAAGAAAACGGTACTCCTTTGAATACTCACCACTCTGGCTGCCCACTGATATTCAACAAGGAGGAAAAGGAGTAATTGGAGACCTACATGACATGTGATGTGAGAATACGAAGGCTAAGCTAGAATGCCATTTGCTCAGAAATGAATTATGCATGTGATCTACATACTATTAAAAGTGTTATAGAATTGATAGAATATCATTGATGGGTTCCCTGGCAGAATTTGTAATTTAACCAGCAAACTGCCTACTATGTCTTTCCTGATGTTGCAAACATCTAAACTGGACATATGAGAATTGGCTTTGTGTTCTCTGGACTAACAAGTCATTCTTTTTGACTGCAGGATTTGGGAATTGCTCATGGGTTACTAGAAAGACTAGTAAGGAATATCATACTGACTGCATTGATGAGACATTTAAGTCTGGATGGGAAACAAGGATGGCTTGAGATACATTTTGTGGAACCATGAGGTCTCAACTGGTCTTTGTTCCTAGAAAGACTAAGATAGATTCTGCCTTCTATATTAGCAAAATCATGTATTTCTATTTAGTTCCCTTTTGGCACAGGTGTTGTGAGAACTACAGGTAAGTGATAGTAGTGGAGAATGGTGCTCTGGGGTATAAGAGATAGGCAACTCACTACAGAAGGCTGAATAAAGTAGAAGCTATACGATGGCCTGCTCAATCTCCAGATCTAAACCTCATTGAGGCACTCTGGTCAGATATGGAGAATGAATAGGTAGAGACATGGGGCAGGATCGGTGATATAGTAACTTTGAAAACAGCTCTAAATACAGTTTGGAAAGGAATTCCAATTGACTGGCTAGAAGGCCTAATTAGAACCATGCCACAGTGTCTACAGGCTGTTATCAATACTGAAGGGGGAGCAATCAGGTATTAATTTTATAATTTACCTACTATATAAAACTCTTTTTCTATATTATAATTGTACTCATAGGATATCACTCTAGCTCTCCCTATCTTGAAAGTGGACCTGACATTTGCTAACACAAAACCACTTACTCAATATTACTCAAATTTCCTAACTTGGTTTAGTTTACATATAATAGCCATATCTTTTTTTGGAAGTGGACCTGACTTTTGTCTACCCCTGAGTACATAAGTATAAAAAGTCTGTATAGTTATAGTACCTGTAACAGGAACTGGAATCCAGTCTAGAGATTTGTTTTATAGTTTGTTTTACTTGTAGTTTCGAGTATTCTTTTGATATTCTATTTGTTTTACTTGTTGTTTTAAGTATTTTTTTGATACTCTATTTGTTTTACTAGTGGTTTTAAGTATCCTTTTAATAATCTGTTTGTTTTATATGCAATTCTGAGTATATAAGTAAAAGTTGTTCCAGCATCAGAGGCATCATGATGAGTAGTACAGATTGATACATGCAAGGTAGATTGTGTTTCTCATACATTGTAAGTATTTAGTACTTGGGTCCCAAGTCTAGTTGTGTTCTATGTATCCAGTATTTAGGTACCAAGTCAGGTTGCATCCACATCAGCAGAAATAGTGTTACACATAGAAGCGTAATCAGTGCGGCACATGACTAAATGCATAAGGTCATGTGTTTGACTCCAGACCCCACCGCAGTTATCGTGATAATATCATATTATCACATGGAACGATAAGGCATCTATGCAGCCCGCTCTGCGGAGATACAAGGCATGCGACGAAGGAGTTTTCACTGGATAACATAGAAGGAGCTCCACTTGTAACGGGGGCTCCCTCAGGTAGATGGCTCCC
>LN890948.1:917333-938442 GCA_900010015.1 Tuber aestivum
TATCGTAGGGTCGTTACACCACTCTATAAGATAAGACTTAGTTAGTTCAGATTGGTAGGTTAGTTAAGGAGCTATGATCTCTGAAAGTTTATACGTTATTACAAGAAGTAATATGCATGCCCTCTTAGCTCGTGTGAACCAGAGTCATCTGGAAGACCTGTTTATGATTGGTTAATAACAACTCACTGGTCGAGTTAGTTATCTTCATCATGCACTCTAAGCTATGCACATAGAAGAGTCATTGATAAGTCCTTTGACGGAACTGATTACTCTACTCAGGAAGAGAGCCGGGAAGTTGGTTTTCAGGGTCGAATAGAGTTCACCCTCCGTAGACACTGAATCGTTAGTATGGCAGGTACATAGTCAGTAAGGGATTGGATGTAGCCCGTGACCACCCAGACTCGGAGATAGAAATATCAAGGTGCCTCCCTAGCTTTAAGTCCCAAGACCTCGCTGTCCGACTGGAGGACCTCAAGGGACCATGGGGCTCGTTGCTACACCCCAGTCACCCTGGACGGTACTCTCTTCCACCCTGCTGGGCTGGTTCGCTGGCTCGGCTACTGGTTTACTCCTAGCCTGGAAACCTCTTCTCACTTCACAAAACATTTAGCGCTCGCCCAAGAGGCTTTTGCTATCGTAAGACAACTCTCTCCCCCTGGCAAAGGCTTGCCTCCTTATCTTAAGAGGAGGCTTGTTGTGGGACTTATCCTTCCCATCCTCTCCTACTGGGCTGATCTCCTAGTATGCAATGCTTCTGCACTCTACAAGATGGAGGTCTTCTGGAACCGAGTCCTCTACTGGGTAACCAACTGTTTCTACTCTACCTCTACCTCGATCCACCCGTGCGAGGCCAGCATCCCCTCTCTGGTAGTTCTCCTTCCCCACAAGCGCCAAATGGCAGCCTTGAGGATGGCCTGCTCGCCGCCCAAGATAAACCCAGCCTCGGCCAGGCTTCTCTTGTCCTTTCCCTCTGCGTCAGCGACAAGGGTCCCAGACTCAAACCGGGCCCTGTCCATCAGGCTGAAGGGCAACGCCTACCCCCTCCTCTGGAAGACCCCCAGGCCCTCTTCTGCCATACAATCCCACCTTCCTATTGATGGCATAGCTTATTTCCTAGCTCGAATTGCCACCAGGGGGACTGTTCCAGGCCTAAACAGGGGCCTGGTCCCATGGGGGGTTACCAATCTCTCCTCCTCACAGAAGTACTCCCTCCTGAAAACTGCCACTTGGTCCATCCTTTCACAGGACCGGGCACTATAGGCCCCCCCCCTCTATACTATTCCTATCCTTTGCTAGAGGTCCTGCATGTTAAGAATCCTACCGAGTAGGACCTAGCGACAGGTAACGATACTTCTCTGTAAGGTGATAGTTCTTAGGCCTATGCCTACGCGATTCTGATAGTCCAGTCCTATGACTACTATCTTATTGCGCCTATCTCCTTATTCTTCTCAAATCCTCGCTTAGGATTTAATCGTTCGACGTGGGAGGAGAAATAGTTTTCTTGCTTGAGAGGAAAGACAATTCTCAGGTTTCTTAAGATAAATCTTAAAGAGTGTAAAGGTAGGTTTTATTGATAATAACTTGAAGGTAGGAAATAAACAAGAAGAACATGTGAAGAGCTCATACTCAGGGTCCTAGTGACCCTTTATATAGTCGCTCTTCACCTGGCATGACTCACACCTCGCGTCACGCGAACCCTGTGACTCATAACTATGAGTCATATGAAATCCATCAGACGACTCCTATGAGTCGCTACGCAACATGCCTAAACCAATCAAAACATAATAATCAAGTCAGGTGCGCAACTTGCGTCACCTGAGTGAAACCCATGACTCATAAGTATGAGTCATGTGCGAAAATCATAATATCGTGTGACTCACAACTGTGAGTCATGAACAGGTAAACATAATAACCTATGGTGCACTAGTGTGCATCATGTGAAATCCCAACATACCCATAACTCGGAAATTCGAGCTATGTGAAATCTGCCTTGCTTAGTCACAGTTCGTGACATTAGCTCCCCTCTCCCTCAGCCCGAGTCCCATCGGGCTTCAGTCTTCTATTCCCCATCTTCTTTCTTTGGGTAGCGGATAGTACCTATTCGCTCCTGTGTTCACCCTGACCACCCTGGCCAGAGTTTTCCTTGCTTCCTTCTCTTCTTTTCTCCAGTCGTTCTGGAGAGCCTTTCTTATATTTCTCTCTCCTTGCAACTCTCTCGTCAATTTGTCGTTGCTCCACCTCGTCCTTTCCAGCTCCTTCTTGAGCTCCTCTATCTTTTCCGCCTGATATTCCAGCAGCTTGCTGGTTTCGACCTTCTCGGCTAACCACTTAATTTTGACCTCCTTCGAGGTCTTGGGTTCCATTTCTTCTTCCATCTCTTCTTGCCAGGAAACCTGCTTCGATTTCCTGGGTCTCACCCATCCTTTTTGTTTTTTCGCCCCCTTCCTCCTCGATTCCGTCCTCGGAGTCAGTTCGATGTATTGTACTAGATCCACTGGCTCTGGTGTGGGGGATTTTGGTGGCGTCGGGAATCTCCGAGTCGTTGGTAATCCCAGAGGCGAAGTCTTGGGTGGCCATCGGTTCTTCTCCCGAGGCCAGTATCCCGAGCCTTCTTTCTTGCTTTGGTGCACTTGGCACCTGTCGTCGTAGCAACCTGTCCATGACAGGTTTGCGTGTTCCCTTTGGGTAGTGGGAGTCTCGTGTATCGGTAGGTCTTTTAGACTTATCCAGTCCTTGGGGTTGCATTCCATTTCATCCTTTGTCTGTTCGGGGCTCAGGGTGCGGTATCCTGGGCTGGTCGGCGTGATGTGTTTGAACGCGTCGCGTTCTGGTAAATGTTGTAGGGTTGACGGCATCATCATCGCACCTCTTTCTTTGGGATATTCTCACTGGTAGGAGTCGGTACGGTGTAGTGGCGGGGCCACATATTCGGATTCGTGTGCGTCTTCTACCGTTGGTTGATGGCTTGCTGGGGTATCGTTGATGGAATTGGTTGACAGCATTTTGCGCGTGATCGAAGTTCTCGGCTGGGTACTAAGTCTTATCGTGTTCTGGAGAGTATCCAGTCCACTTCGCTCGGTATTGCAAGCGACCGTAGTGTGATCAAGAGTTAAGGATTTCTTCGAGTTCGTATTCTGATTCACCGTCTATCTCGATAGGCGGTGGTGGGGGTTTTTCTTGATATAGTAGAGGATTGTCTTGATAGAGTTCGAGGAGGCTGATGTGGAAGGTGCTATGTATTTTCATTGACGGCGGGAGGTCGAGCTTATAAGCGCGGCTTCCTATTCTTGCCAATATCTTGAATGGTCCTATTTTCTTGTAATCTAGTTTTTTCGTCGGTCGCGTGGTTCGGATGTTGTGTGGTAGTAACCAAACCATATCTCCTGATTTTAGATTTGGATCGGGTTTTCTGTGGCGATCGTAGTTTTCCTTCTATCGTAATTGTGTCGCAACCATTTCGTTTCGCAATGTGTCGTGTAGTTGACTCATATCCTTTTTGTCCGTTATCTTTCCTTGAAGCATATGACCTATGGTTTCGTATTCTGGATGTGCACCATAATTTGCGAAGAAAGGAGTCGTCTTGATTGTTTCTTGTTTTCCATTGTTGTAGGCGAATTCGGCTAGTGGTAGCCAGTCGTACCAATCATCTTGTTGGTAGTTGACATGTGCGTGGAGATATTGTTCTAATATGCCGTTGATTCTTTCCGTTTGTCCATCAGTCTGGGGGTGGAAGGCTGTGCTCATTCGTCGTTCGATTCCTAGTTTTTCCGTTGTTTCCTTCCACACTTGTGAAGTAAATAGTGATCCCCTGTTGCTAATGATGTCTTTGGGTAACCCGTGTAGGCGGTATATTTCTTTTAGGAATATGGTTGCAAACTGCCGTACCGTCATATCCGTTTTGCATGGTATGAAGTGACTCATTTTGGTCAGGCGATCTACTACCACTAATATGGCGTCATGATCATTTGACTTGGGTAATTCGGTTATAAAGTCTAATGATATAGACTTCCATGGTTTTTCTGGGGCCTCGTTTGATTTTAGTAATCCGTAAGGTGCATGTCGTACCACTTTGATTCTTTGGCATGTGTTGCAATTCTTGACATATCGTTTGATGTCTTCTCTTATCTTGGGCCAGTAATATCTTCGGTTGATGAATTCGGTAGTTTTGGCGGTTCCTCCATGCCCAGCATATGGAGGGTCATGATGGTGTCATATGATTTCCGTGCGTAGTTCCTCTTTGTTTGGTATCCAGATTTTCCCGTCGTACCACAGGTAGTCGTCTTTCCATTGGCACAACCCTAAGGCTACCCCCTTGGCTTCCTTGATTCCTTGTGCCAGTTTTTTCCTGATGGCTTGGATTTTCTCATCTTGCGAACTTTCTTTCTTGATATCTTCTTCCAATGTTGTTCGTGTGTTGATTTCGTTCAGGGACTCATATCCACTGTCTTCGTCCTCTGATTGAAAATATTTTTCTTTTGGTAACAGTATTTGTTGTTTCTGTTTGATTCTTTTATCTTCTGGATCCTTTGGTTTGTCCGCTGATTGTCTCGTCAAGGCATCTGGTTTTCCTCCTTCTTTTCTGGGACGGTATTCGATCTTGAAGTTGTAGGTGCTAAGCTTCTCCATCCACCTTATCTGTCGTCTATTTAACTCCTTCGTTGTCATGAATGGTACCAAGTTCTTGTAGTTCGTAAGTATTTTGACCGGTGCTTGATTGTTCTGTGTGTATCTTCTCCATTCCTTCAGTGCTTGAACTATTGCTAATAGTTCTTTGTCGTGGACGTCGTAGTTGCATTCTGCTGGGGTCATTGTTTTGGATCGGAAAGCCACTGGTCTCCATTTGCCGTCCTTGTATTTTGAGAAAGTATGCCTGAGCATACGTATTTCGAAGCGTCTGTCTCGATCATTGTTTCCTTTGTTGGGTCGAAATGTACCAGTATTGGTCCTTTAGTGATCTTGGTCCTGAGTTGGTCAAACGCTTCTCTTTCTTTGATGCCCTACTCCCATTTGACATCCTTTTTTGTTAGGTTATATAACGGTTTGGCTGTGTGGCTGAAATCCTTTATAAACCTTCGATAGAAGTTGCAGAATCCCATAAAGCATTGGATATCTTTTTTGTTCTTTGGGTATTCCCATTCCCATATGGCTTTAGTTTTAGCTGGGTCCATCTGGACCCCTTCGCCATTGATGATGAATCCTAGGTATTCGGTTTCTTTTTTGTGGAATTCGCATTTACTGGGTTTGCACCTCATTCCTGATTGTTTGATGTCGGCCATTATGTTGCTGACGTCCTTTTGGTGCTGTTTCATATCCTTGGAGTATATTAATACATCATCTAGATAGACGCTGCAACATATATCCAAGTATTTGTGGAGTACTTTGTTGATCCATCGTTGGAACGAGGCGGGTGCATTGGTTAGTCCGAAAGGCATAACCAAGTATTGGTAGGTCCCATATTTCGTCGCGAATGTTGTTTTCCATTCATCTCCTTTCTTGATTCTAACGTTGTGATAGGCGTCCCGAATGTCCAGTTTGGTGAAGTATTTGGCTGACGCCAGTCGATCCAATGCTTTTCCTATTAAAGGTAGGGGATATCTATCCTTTTTTGTTATGTGATTGAGTGCTCGGTAATCAATGCATAACCTTAGTTTTCCAGCTTTCTTTTTGATGAACAGGATGGGTGATCCTCCATTGGCGTAGGATGGTTGAATCCATCCTCTTTCCAAGTTCTGTTGAATGTATTTCCTTAGTTCTTCGAGTTCTGTTTCTCCTGGCGGGTATATTCTCTTCTGAGGTAGTCCTTTACTAGCTTCCTCAAAATTGATTTCCAAATCAACATCTGGCCTGTGGGGAGGTAACTTGGTTGATTCCTTTTCTTGGAACAAGTCTAGATGTTGATGGTATTCCTTAGGTACCAATTGGTCTAGTGTTTCGTCCTTTATCTGTGGTCGATTTCTTACGGCTAGCTCTGTACCGATATTGATTTTTGCTAGGCTTGTTCCTTGGTTTTGATAATCCCATTTGAGAATTCGTGCCATTTCTCCCTTGCGATAGAATTTCCCGAAGGCTTGCACAGATATCCTATTGATTTTGATCCTTGGTGCTTTTTCTGGTGGCCGCCTCTTTTGGTCTGTGCTGCCGAACCCTTTGGTTCCTCTGGCAGTTTTGGTCAGGTTCTCCACTTCTTGGAGTTCCTCTTCATTGATTTTTTCGATAATCAATTGCGCTATTTTATCGCCTCTTTTCACCATATAGTCTTTGTTGTCCTGGTTGACCATGACCACCTTCAATTCACCTGTATAATCGGCGTCTATTACTCCAGCATTGGTAGTGAGTCTGTGTTTGACTGCGAGACCGCTGCGTGGTACTATACGCCCATAGGTTCCTTGAGGTAACTCAATGGTTATGCCCGTTGGAATAATTACCTGCCCGTTGGCCGGTATCTTGACTTCTTCGCTGGCATACAGGTCATGTCCTGCTGCCCTCTCGGATCCTCCTGTGGGTATTTTTGCTTCTTGGCTTAGCTTCTTGACTTTGATCCTTGGATTCTTTCTTGGTTGAACTTGATTGAACCTCGTGTCTAGGTTCTCTTGGATTGCTTCTTCTTCTGGTGTTGCGTATATGACTAGTGAATTGTTGAGATACTATGTCGTACATCGTTCGCTGGTAAATGCAACCTTTCCTTCTTCCCAACTGATGGTAGGGTTGTGTTGTCATAACCATGGCATCCCTAGGATTATCTCATGGTGTTGCAGGTTCGCCACTTGGAAGGTCGCCACTTCCCTATGATTCCCAATGTTCATAGGTACTTGCGCTTTATGGGTAATTGGCCCCATATCGTTGGGTTTTCCGTCTGCGAGGTAAATCTGCCTTTCTTTCTTCGTTTTCTTGGTCCTTAACTGGTATTTCTTGAAGACTTCTTCGTCTATGAAGTCTTCCGTTGCTCCTGAGTCGAGTATCGCATGTATCCTGATTGCTTGTTTTTTGTTGTTGTATATCGTAGTTTCGATCATGATATGATCATTGTCGTTATTATTCTTCTGACTTAAAAGAGTGTAGTAGTTGGCCGTCGAGATGGGTTTGTCTTTCGGAGGGTCCCGCAGACCATCTATTGCTGGGGACCTTCGTCTTTTGCTACCGTTTCATATTTGTCTTCGATATCGATTTCCCTTATCTTGTTTCGCGGTTGGAATCTTGTGTTTGGCCTGGTGTTTTGTTGACCTCTTCCTTGATCTGGGTTGGCCGGTCGTCTGCAATCCTTTATCATGTGCCCTCCTATACCGCATTTTAGGCACAGGTTGTTGTTTCGTCTTCTAAGGTATTCGTCCCTTCTGAGGTTAAGCGACGGTCTTTTCCTTGTTGCCTCCAGGTCCATTGCATCACCTCCTTGCGTGGTGGTCCTATAGGTCCCATTCTGGTTCCTAGCGGTGTTTTGGTTTCTGGTGTATGTTTGGTTAGACTGGGTTGAGGCTGGTTGAGTCTTTTGTATCCAGTCTAGTTGCCCAAATTGAATTTCCTGTCGAATGGCCCAGTTGGCCATGGCTTCCGTAGTTGTGAATTTTTCCTCGCTATATCTCCATGCTTCTTGATAGGTCCTCTTCAGACCTTTCATGAACCACCTTATTGCTGTTGCTTCGTCGCATTCGGCATCATACTGGAGAAGTCTGAACTCGTACCAGTAATCGGTGACATTCTTTGTCCCTTGTCTGATATCTTCCAATTTGTTCCGTGCTGATTGGCTCAGTTCCATATTCATAAACTGGGCTTCGAATATAGTCTTGAAACTATCCCACGTGGTCCATAGCACTGGTGTCTGACTGAGCACTATAGGAGTAACCTACTGTAGGGCTACTCCGTCGAGTAGTGTCAAGGTGTAACGTATCTTGTCATCATCCTGCTCTTGGTTCCATCCTACTGCATTGAAGTATGTGAGGAGTTGGACCATGAATCCTCGTAATTTACTTCGTTCTCCATCGTATCTTGGTGGTGTTTTGACTTTCGGTTTCTGATCCTTGTTTCGGAATTCTTCTCGTATCATCTGTTGCACTTCTTCACGAGTGAACAGGACTGGTCCCGCTGGTGGCGGTCCTGGTGGTGGTGCTGGTCCTGACATTCTTTCCGGTCTTAGTGTGTCTGGAGTTTCTTCTGGTATGGGTGGAGTGATTGGTTCTCGGGTGACAGGACTTGTTGATCTTGCTGAGTGTCGGCTTGCTTCGCTAAGTGCTTCTTCCAACCTTCCTAGTCCTAGACTGTTGTCTTGGATGTCTATGTCTCCCTTGTGATCTCTGTTGAAAGGATCCATGGTGTAATCGTTAAGTGTCGCGTTGTAGACACGTTCTAATGTTAAGAATCCTACCGAGTAGGACCTAGTGACAGGTAACGATACTTCTCTGTAAGGTGATAGTTCTTAGGCCTATGCCTATGCGATTCTGATAGTCCAGTCCTATGACTACTATCTTATTGCGCCTATCTCCTTATTCTTCTCAAATCCTCGCTTAGGATTTAATCGTTCGACGTGGGAGGAGAAATAGTTTTCTCGCTTGAAAGGAAAGACAATTCTCAGGTTTCTTAAGATATATCTTAAAGAGGGTAAAGGTAGGTTTTATTGATAATAACTTGAAGGTAGGAAATAAATAAGAAGAACGTGTGAAGAGCTCATACTCGGGGTCCTAGTGACCCTTTATATAGTCGCTCTTCACCTGGCATGACTCACACCTCGCGTCATGCGAACCCTGTGACTCATAACGATGAGTCATATGAAATCCATCAGATGACTCCTATGAGTCGCTGCGCAACATACCTAAACCAATCAAAACATAATAACCAAGGCAGGTGCGCAACTCGCGTCACCTGAGTGAAACCCATGACTTATAAGTATGAGTCATGTGCGAAAATCATAACATCGTGTGACTCACAACTGTGAGTCATGAACAGGTAAACATAATAACCTATGGCGTACTAGTGTGCATCATGTGAAATCCCAACATACCTATAACTCGGAAATTCAAGCTATGTGAAATCTGCCTTGCTTAGTCACAGTTCGTGACACTGCACTCCTTCATGGGGCTGGACTGCTTTCTGGCCAGAAGAATACATCAGATGAGAGCTGGAAAGAGCTATCTAGTAGCACATACCCCCTGGAATGAGCTAGACAAACCCACCACTTGCTATGCCTGTGGCCTTGAGCCAGAGATTATGCAACATGCTGTTATCTTGTAACGGGGGCTCCCTCAGGTAGATAGTTCCTAAGGATGCGACCACACTAAACTTCGAATCTTTCAAACACAGCTCTTGCAAAAGTGTAAAGAATAAAAGAAAACAGTAAAGCTTAATATCGTTAAGCACAGGCTTATCTCAATTAAAGTCTCTCAAGAGGATGTTGATTTTTTCGTCAGGGTAGGAGAGTTCTTGTATAATCTTTAAGTAGTTAGACTTATACCAAAAACTCCTCCATCAGGTTACCCGGACCATCATGAGTATGCCCTTCTCTGTAAGGGTTGCCC
Source organism: Tuber aestivum (assembly GCA_900010015.1). Taxonomy (NCBI): domain Eukaryota; kingdom Fungi; phylum Ascomycota; class Pezizomycetes; order Pezizales; family Tuberaceae; genus Tuber; species Tuber aestivum. The sequence goes on from LN890948.1 coordinate 926,837, forward strand.
CGGCACTATTACCGCATTCCCGAAGAACCTAAGGTGTCAGCGCACTCTAGCAGAATTCTCCTATGTGCACATCAGTTCCTGGGAGGTGTTTACCAATATACCTGCCAGGGGAAAACCACTGTGCATCAGTGTCTCGTCAGTGGCTAACTGTCGAGAGGCCTAGAAAAGCTAACTAAAATGACTCTCTTCCCATGTACTATGACCTATGCAAGCTCCCGTAGACATCAGCTATCTCCCTGCTAAGTTCTATCTTTCTTGAGTACGAACTTAGAGGGTCTACGGCCCTCCTGCGAAGAGCTGCGGCAGCGGCGGGACCCGTGGGCGCTACCCATGGTCCCTTACCCCCAACACACCACTCACTGTGATAAGTATCATCCTATTAGAGTCTTCAAACAACCTACAAAGAACCTACGGCAAAGGGGCATGTGTAGGCTTGATTGGTGTAAAACTATCTCAGATGTCTCTGGTACTACCTGGGACTACTCTGGGGACCCTTCCGGATAGCTCATGCTAACTCCGTCAGTTTTGGTCCGTTTTACTCCGTTCTTTTTTGGTGAATGTACTTGACCTTCTCACCTTGGCCCCCTTATATATCCTGCAAACAGCTTCCGGATGGATGGACGGCAGCGACGTATACAGTGTTATGGACATGTCTTCAAGTTCATGAACTCCATTTAACTAGTAAGACGGCAACTCCACCCATTTTGGCCCATGACGCCCGGGGCGAACCCTGGGGCCGCAGGTACCTGTTAGGAATAATTCTACCAAGTTACAGCTTGTTTGGATCACTATAGCTCCTCCTGTAGTCTTTCGATCAAAGTGCAACCAAGTGCCCGTCGATCGTCCTTGTATAACAAACAATCCTAACATTTCCTGGAATTCCTCTGAGAACATTTCCGATGGAAGGTAGGGTAATAGTGTCCCAAAGGTAGAATAAGTATGTCCATAGTGACACGAAACCGGTCTCTATGGTAGGGTAACGTGACTCTCCTAAGCAGGGTAAACTTACTCGGCCTTCCATCCTAACCTTAGGCTGGAGTAGAAATAGTCACTTTACTTCCGATACTCAGGTACGCCCATACCTTAAGTACCTTCTGTTCTTTAGAATATCCAGACCATTGGATATCCTTGGGACATGCGCCTGCATTCCCGCCTAGTCTACCATTTTACCTCTTGGTCTTACATATGGGTGTAGACTTAGGTTGCCATAGTTCTAGAACATAGGGTCGTTACATCACTCCCCTCTTCTCTAAGGACCGACCCGGTGCGCTAATGTCGTCTTTTATTTCCCCGGTTAGGTTCACCTTCAACTCTATGGTCTCGGGGTTTATGGGGATACCGATGGTAGAAATCCGTCATGGCTTCTAAGCCAGTGCCCTCTCGCATCTCGTATGGTTCCCAAGAGTTCTCCTCTGCGCCATAGCCTGCCCATGAAACTAGGTACTGTACGAAGTTATTAGGAAATTTCACTTTCATATTTCCGTACCATTGACTGTCTACCACTGCCTCAATAACATAGCTGGGCTCATTGTCTACTATCTCGGGGACTGGGACTTCCTTAGTCCTTTTACCACTTGGGTCCTCACGATAGGGTTCTAAGAGTCCGACATTGAATACTGGATAGATTGACCAACGAGCAGGCAATTGGAGTTCATAAGCTCGGTTACCCACCTTACACTTGACCATAAAGGGTCCAAATATACGGTGGTCCAGCTTCTCCATAGGTCACTTGGTGCGGATGTTCTTTCGATTTAGCATCATGCAATCAGCCTTCTTTGCCCTGCCATTTGTGACATCTTCTATGGTAATGTATTCCGGCAATGGCAACCGTTTCTGGTCATGCCACTTCCGTTGCCTCTCTTGAGCTCGCTTAAGTGTATCTCGGACTTCTTGCCAGAAACCTTCCCAATTCTTCACCAATAGCTCGCTACTGGGATGAACACCTTGTTGTTCTGAGACGGTATCCGACCAGTTAGTTCGTGGGTTAAAGCTATAGTTGATCTCAAACAGAGATAACTTAGTGGACTCGGAGGTGGATGTATTGTATGCATACTCCGCCAAGGGTAGCAATGATGCCCAATCATCTTGCTGGTATAAACAATAATTTCTTAAATATTGTTCCAAGGTCTGGTTCACCCGCTCAGTCTGTCCATCAGTCTCAGGGTGGAAAGCGGTCGATAACTATAGTTTCAGTTGCAACTGTTGCATCAGGCTCATCCAAAACTTGGATGTGAGTCGGCTCTCTCGATTGGAGACAATAGATTCTGGGAGCCCATGGAGCTGCCAAATTTCCTTCAGGAACATTAGAGCCAGATCCTTTATAGGGATTTCAGTGGCTAAAGGTAAGAAATGTACCATCTTTGAGAATCTATCCACGATTACCCAAATTTTGGTATACCCCTCTGATTCCGGTAGTGCTACTATGAAGTCCATTGAGATGTCCATCCACGGCCTCAATGGCACTCCAACGGGTTCCAACAAGCCAAACCTTTTATGCTTAATGCATTTGTTCGATTGACAGACATCACATGTACAAACGTAGTCTGAAATGCTCTCATCCATCCTAGGCCAAAAGAAATTTGCCCTAACCCTGCCTACTGTCTTGTATGTCCCAAAGTGTCCTGCAATACGGGAGTCATGTTCGGCTTCCATGATCCTATCCTTCAGCTCTTGTGAATCCGAAATATACCACCGATTCTTATATAGGAGAAGATCTCTCTCTATTATAAGATTCTTGTACAGGAGGGTATCTCTTGCTATCGTCAGGCTGCGGTCGACACCTTTGTCTTCCACTAACACAGCCTTTAAGTCCCTCACATAGATGGGATCCAGTTTCGCAGCAGTATGCAACGCATCCAAAATCGCCGATTGCAACCAACAGCCTTGACAGGCTGCCAATGAATGAGGACGTAAGAGGTCTCGCTCTTGTCCCACAACCCATTGTCCGGGGTGAAAAAATGGCCTTTGTGTTTCTGATAGAGAATTACTCCCCCCTTCAGGGCGGTGGTCTCCACGCCTTGACAATGCATCTGCCTTTGTATTCAGCCTTCCTTTACGGTAAACTACCTTGAAATTGAACAGCTGCAGGAATTCTGCCCAGCGATGTTGCCGGCGGTTGAGGGTCTTTGTACTATTAAAGTACTCCAAATTCTTGTGATCGGTATAAACCGAGATCTTACCCTCTACCGACCCAAACAGATGTTCCCATTCCTTGAAAGCTGCTACTATGGCAGTCATTTCCTTGTCATGTACATCATAATTTATCTCAGCTGAGTGGAACTTCCTACTATGAAAGGCCACCGGGTGCCACTTCTCATCTTCACAGAATTGAGATAGTACGGCACCTAACGCAAAGTCATTTTCATCCATCTCCAATTTAGTCTGGTGGGTAGGATCCCAGTGTGCTAGGATTGGTCCCGAGGTAAGGGCTTTTTTCAATTCATTGAAGGCCTTATCACAAGCGGGGGTCCAATCAAATTTGATATCCTTCTTAGTGAGGTCAGTCAAAGGTTTCGCTATCTTGCTAAACCCTTCTATGAACCTTCTATAGAAGTTGGCGAAGGCCATAAAACTTTGGACTCCTATGATGCTAGTTAGTGGTTTTCATTCTAGGATAGAATCCACCTTCTTGGTGGTCATGGACTCGGATATTCCTTTCTCGGATATCCGATAACCTAGGAACTCAATCTCACTCTTATAGAAGAACAACTTTTTTATGTTTACACATAGTCGATGCTTCCTCAACCTCTCCATGACTCACCTTACCAGAGAGACATGTTCTTCAATTGTCTCAGAGTAAATTAGAATATCGTCCATATAAGCGACGACTCCTTCACCCTGCATATCTCGAAATATGTCATTTATCATGCTCTGGAAGATGGCAGGGGCGTTACATAGCCCAAAGGGCATCACTTTAAATTGATGTAGTCCCAATTCTCTACGAAAGGCTGTGACATCCTCATGCGAGTGAGTAACTCCTATAGCTTTCTCAGCCATTCAGATTCCCCAATACCCGTTCTTCAGGTCCAACAAGCTATACACCATAGCTTTAGACATCCTGCCTCGCAACTCGTTCATCAGCGGGAGAGGATATCTATTCTTCACCATGATTTTGTTTAGTTCTCGGTAATCTATTACCAATCTTAGAGTACCATCTGGTTTTGGTACAAAAAGTATAGGAGCCGAGGACGAGGAAGTAGACCTTTCTATCTTCCCTGTTCGTAACATCTCATTGATGAACTCCTTAAGAGCTTGTTGCTCTTTTACCAATATCGGATAGATAGGCCCGAAGGGAAAGGTACTTCTGGGAATCAAATCAATTCTATGATCATACTTCGTATGTTCTGGTAGTGCTTCTATCCTCTCTTGACTGAAGATGTCTCCAAAGTCCTTATACTTCGGTAAGAGTTGGACTATCACATCTTCACCACTCTCATCCGAGAACTGTACCGTCCCGATAAAATATACGTTTTCAGGATCCTTGGCCAACAGTTCTTCATTGGTCATGTATACTAACCGCCTCTGCTCTTTCAGGTACTTTGCCTTACAGAAATCTGAGTGCCAGGTCAGTGATGATCCTCCTTTCCAATCTATGTCGGGATTATGGTCTTTTAGCCACGACATTGGGAGATAACCATCTACTCTACTGTCGGCGATATTGGCTACCTCGAAGCGCATATCATTCATGTGATTACCTATCTTCAAGTCCAATGATTTGGTATAATGAAGACCTGATCCTGGTATGTGATTACCGCTTGCATCCTTTATTGGAGTATGAATCCTTCTTCGCACACAGGGAGCTTGGGTACTCTTAACCTATTGACTACTCAATATGGGGCCAGTAGCTCTACTATCTAGTAACAACAGCACTTCGGCACTTACATGCTGACACCCTATGCGCCAATCTAGTGTCACTCGTAAATGAATAGACTTGCTATGTTTGGGTAGCCTTGAGTGCCGCGCTTTCTTGGTTTGTCTCACGGTACTCATTCTTGCTAGTCTCTTGTCTTTCGACACAAGAGCAGCCACAACAGGTCGGTAAACGTTTCAAGAATAGTTTTAATCAATAAGAGGAATTTGAGTGCTGTTTACTATCACGCCAGCATGATTTGGGTACTAAACCCGCCTCAGGTAAAATTGAAAGATAACTTTTTATTCAAGACTAATAACCCAACCAATTCAATCGTACAAGACAAACGACCCATATAAGACAAGCAATACATTTGCTCTACGGAGACGTCCAGTCAACCGGTGCCAAACTGGACATCTTTGTGCTCCATCCGAATGTCGGGTGGTTTCTATTTTCCAGAGCAACTCCTTGGAGCAGAATGCTTATCCAAAGAAAAACGTGAAAGTAATTCCTTCATGATGTCCAATGTGAAAAACATAAGAAACAAAAAAACCTAAGAACTAAAAGCAAAAACCGCAACAGTACATGGGACCGTAACATCTACCTGACCTGGTAGTCCCTCAATACTTCTGTATTGATGACTTTGTCAGAACTGAAGAGCTAGTTGACGCGGATTGGTTCTTACCTTAATCTGCTTTACTTGAGTGGCCATCCTTCCTTCGAGATCTTCATTGATCTAGATAGGTCAGCCTATATTATCTCCTTCTTAGGATTAGGTTCTTACCTTCACCGAGGTCTGTATCAACCTCTATAATAGTAGGAGAAGGTTTGCAAGCTTCTAAAAACTTGGGACCAGAAGGCGGCGGACGAGATGCTTCAATGCACTTAAATCGCTTATTGCCACTTGTAGAAGATTCCGCTTTTGGGGGTGACCGTTTCACTCCTGCGGTATTCCTCACAGCATGAATGACAGGGGAGGTCACCGAACACTGTCTCCAGAAGTGTCCTTCTCTCCCACACTTAGTGCATTGCTGAATGTTGTATCGTTTATCTGTCAGGGTCTGAGGGATGTCTCAATGAGCAATTGCATACTCAGACGTCCCTGCCTGCTTCCCAGCGCCAATATTAGCTGTCTTCCACGTCTTGTTGTCCTTCCAACCTGAACCTTTCTCCTTCTTCTTAAATCTTCCCGTAGGTTTAGAAGTTTCCTTCTTTCTTTTCTCTTGTGGCTTCGCTGGTTTATCATCGTTGAGATGTCCGAAACATTTATCATCTTTGAGATTATGTCCAACTTGTTGATGCAAATCCAAGTAATCATTGAGACTTTCAGGGTGAGGTGTCATCAATGCCCATGATTTCCGAAGCTCAGACATTATCCCCGCCCTAACCTTATCCTTAACCTACTAGTGGTCTGTGTAGTTCAGCTTGTACATCAGATCGATAGCCTTATCCAGGTAGGGACTGCTCTAGTGGGGGTACATCACCAAGTTGTTCCACGCAAGAAGATTCTGATCCTGATTCACGTTGTCACCTCCGTGACTCTGCTCCAACCATTCACGGAGACCCTTCCATGTCCGGAGCGGACAATTATTATCGAATGGCATAGCAGCTCGTTTGGCAGCTTCACAGTTGATGTGAGTGTGTATGCCCAGGTACCAGTTTCGGGCTTGGTCTTCGAGAAGAGGTATGACCAAGTTGATCTTATCCATGTCCGTTAGACGGCAATCGGAAAAGTACTCAAATTTGACTTCGACCAAGGTCAGGAAACTAGCCAGATAGCAACCACTCCCTTGAACGTAGGAATGCCGCATAGCTTCTCCAGCTTCCTGCGTCTCGAATGTGACGAGAACCGAGATTGGTTTTGCAACCATTCTCGTAGTGCTTCTGCTTGATGGTCATATCGGTCTTTCTTCTCGTCATTCCAGCCATTACAGCGTGGTCCCAAAAAGGGTGTGACATCGGGTAGGGAATCGGCATCATTATCAGAGCTGTCATCAGGGTCAGAATCACCCGGGTCCCCTCTGCCAGCCCCAAAGAATCCTCCTCCAGGAGGTAGATTACCACTCCCACTGTCTCCGGCATTGCCACCGAAGGTTTCCCTTGGTTTCTCATAACCATGAAATTGCTCGTCTCGACCACCATGGTTCCCGTCATCCGGAGAACCCACTCCTGACGGTGCTTGTGGCGGCACTGAGCCTGCTGGCTGGTTACTCCCCGAGGGTATCGGGTTTGGCGCAGCCTGCCACACCTTTAACCATTCCGCCAATGGGGGCCAGGTTTCTGGGTGTTCTGGAGGTCCTTCGTGACCCCGGTGCATGCAATACCCACATAGGGGTTTCCTTTTTTCCCTTTCCTTGCCCTTGTCTCGTCTTCTTGCTGCCAGAGGGCTTTCTGGTACCTCGAGTGGTGGAGGATAACAAAATCTATCATGTCTTGCTCCATATCCACGACAGGTAGGAGTATAGTAGGGGCCTCGCATAGGCGGCGGTGGGCCAAAACTAGAAAAACCAGCATTACCCAAAGGTTTAAGTGGTGCTGTTGGCACTTGTATCGGTGGCCGGTGTAACGACCCTATATTATAGAGCTATAGCAACCTAAGTCTACACCCATACGTAAGACCAAGAGGTAACACGGTAGACTAGGTGGCTATGCGGGCGCATGTCCAAGAGATATCTGATGGTCTGGATATGCTAAGGAACAGAAGGTACTTAAGGAATAGGTGTACCTAAGTAGTGGAAGTAAAGTGAGTATGTAACCGGAACTGGTACTTGGTTAAAGTTTTGTTTTATGTTTTGTTTTAAGTATCAGTTGATACTTAGTTTGTTTTATGTTTTGTTTTAAGTATCGGTTAATACTTGGTTATTTTTATGTTTGATTGAGTAAGAACATGAGTGAGAATTCATGATCGTACTCAAACACATGTACTTAAAAAGACCGCCGTTTTCCATTCTGGAAACGGCAGACTTCGACAGATAGTATTCTAATATACTCAGTTGAAGGGTTATCTCTATTCTCCTAGTACACCACCGAAGCCTCCCTTAGGGGGCCTAAACTGTTACTCTCCGGTAGAGAAACACTCAGCTCCTATTGTACACAGCAGCGTGACTAGCGCCCCAGCGTGAACACGTTATAGAGTATGTCCGCTCAGGCCTAAGGTTAGGACGGAAGACTGAGTAAGTTTACCCTGCCTAGGAGAGTCACGTTACCCTACCATAGAGACCAGTTTCGTGTCACTGTGGACATACTTACCCTACCTTTGGGACACTATTACCCTACCTTCCATCAGAAATGTTCTCGGAGGAATTTCGGGAAATGTTAGGATTGTTTATTACGCAATGACGATCGACAGGCACTTGGTTGCACTTTGATCGGAAGACTACGGGAGGAGCTACTATAGTGCTCTGAACAAGCTGTAACTTGGTAGAATTATTCCTAACAGGTACCTGCGGCCCCAGGGTTCGCCCCGGGCATCATGGGCCAAAATGGAGGTAGTTGCCATCTTACTAGTTAAATGGAGTTCATGAAGACCTGTCCATAATACTGTATACATCGCTGCCGTCCGTCCGACCTGAAGCTGTTCGCAAGATATATAAGGGGGTGAAGGTGAGAAGGTCAAGTACCTTCTCTAAGAAGAACGGAGTAAAACGGACCAAAACTGACGGAGTTAGCGTAAGCTATCTGGAAGGGTCCCCAGAGTAGTCCTGGGTGGTACCTGAGACATCTGGGAAGGTTTTACGCCAATCAAGCCTACATGTGCCCCTTTGCTGTAGGCTCTTTGTGAGTTGTTTGAAGACTCTAATAGCATGATACTTATCACGGTGAGTGGTGTGTTGGGGGTAAGGGATCATGGGTAGTGCCCACGGATTCCGCCGCCACCGCAGCTCTGTGTGGGAGCGCCGTAGACCCTCTAAGTTCATACTTAAGAAAGTTAGAACTTAGCCGGGAGACAGCTGATGTCTACGGGAGCTTTCATAGGTCATAGCACATGGGAAGCGAGTTATTTAGTTAGCTTTCCTAGGCGTCTCGACAGTTAGCCACTGACGAGACACTGATGCGCAGAGGTTTTCACTCCAGCAAGTGTATTGGTAAACACCTTGCAGGAACCAATGTGTATATAGGAGAATTCTGCTAGAGTGTGCTGACACCTTAGGCCCTTCGGGAACATGGTAATGGTGCTGGGGCAATCCTTACGGAGAAGGGCATACTCATGATGGTCAGGGTAACCTGATAGGAGAGTTTTTGGTATAAGTCTGACTACTTAAAGATTATACGAGAACTCTCCTACCCCGACACAATCAATATCCTCTCGAGAGACTTTAATTGAGATAAGCCTGAGCTTAACGATATTAAGTTTTACCGTTTACTTTTATTCTTTACACTTTTGCAAGAGCTGTGTTCGAGAGAGTCGAAGTTTGGTGCAGTCGCATCCTTAGGAACCATCTTCCTAAGGGAGCCCCCGTTACAGCCTGTTGGTTTGGCTAGGGGTAGCTGCGACAGGGATGGGAGTGCCTTGAGAGACTGTAGTAGGACATGGGTTCCCTCGTTTGGGATTATCCCACATTTTCAATGTTCTTTCGATTCATTTGGCTAGGCCGGGAGATCCTTCTCGCATGACTGGCCATGGGACGGGGACAGGAGTAGGTGATGGGGTCGGGACAGATCCCATCGCTGTCGGAGGAGGGAGGAGAGTCTGTGATACTGGTCACTGGACTGGAGTCAGTGTAATCGATAGAGAGGGGGACCTTAATGGTCTCATTATACTAGATCGAGGGGGTCTTGGCGACGCATGTCGTCGTATTCCCCCGATGGGACTAACCGAATAACTTTGAGCTACAGACGTAGAGAGCGAATGAGTTGTAACATGGGCAAAGGACTGAGCTGCCTCTGATTCTCCAGTTTTTAAGCTTTCCAGAATCCGCAACCCTAGTGCACTTAGCTCTGGTTTGTATCGATCGTCTCTAGCATACATCGTCAGCTGCTGCGAAAAGTTGTCTGGCTTATCGGTTACCAGCGGTAGTGCCGGTGCAGCCTCAATCATTAGCACATCATTATCCTCATCAATGTAATACACTTCATTCTATGCCTTCTCCAACGCGTCCATCCGTATCTTGATCACAAACTGATTGTTCAGCATCGCGACAAAGGCATCCTGTTGCCTTTTCATCCATGCCACCGACGACCCAATGAGTTCCTTCCTAAACTTCTTTTGTTGCTCCTTATTCCAATGCAACAGATCATTCCTGATGCTAGTGACTTCACGGGTCACTTCTCGTAAGATATAGGGTTCGACGTAGTTGCAGGAGAATTCCGCAATGGAAATCGTCGGAGGCCCACAGGTCTCATTTTCTTCTTCTCTATGATCGTACCCCTCCACCACTCCTTGAGCGAAGGGAATATCATTTGTGAAGGATAACGCAGCTAGGCCTGCATTGTGAAGTACTAGATCACGACAATGTTCAAGGACTTTGATCGGGGCTGCTTCAAGAAGCATTTTTGCACTTGCACCGCCGATGCCCTTCGCGTTGGCGATAATTGAGGCCCTAAAAATGTCTGCTTTGCAAGGGTCATCATCAATGCCAAAACTGCTTTCGGAACTCGATGACTCCTCTTCCATCGTGGCTGCCAAAGCAGACATGATTTCTTATCGTGGGTTCAATCCAAACAAAAAATTAGGAGGAGAGTTAAGCAAGAAGCTCGCTTAACAATATACTGTAACAGGGCCTCCCTCAGGTAGATGGTTCCTAAGGATGCGACCGCACCAAACTTTGAATCTTTCGAACACAGCTCTTGCAAAACTGTAAAGAATAAAAGAAAACAGTAAAACTTAATATCGTTAAGCTCAGGCTTATCTCAATTAAAGTCTCTCGAGAGGATGTTGATTTTTTCGTCGGGGTAGGAGAGTTCTCGTATAATCTTTAAGTAGTCAGACTTATACCAAAAACTCCCCCATCAGGTTACCCCGACCATCATGAGTATGCCCTTCTTTGTAAGGGTTGCCCCGGCACCATTACCACGTTCCCGAAGGACCTAAGGTGTCAGCGCACTCTAGCACAATTCTCCTATATGCACATCAGTTCCTGGGAGGTGTTTATCAATACACCTGCCGGAGGAAAACCTCTGCGCATTGGTGTCTCGTCAGTGGCTAACTGTTGAGACACCTAGGAAAGCTAACTAAAATGACTCTCTTCCCATGTGCTATGACCCATGCAAGCTCCTGTAGACATCAGCTGTCTCCCGGCTAAGTTCTATCTTTCTTGAGTACGAACTTAGAGGGTCTACGGCGCTCCGGCGAAGAGCTGCGGCAGCAGCGGAACCTGTGGGCGCTACCCATAGTCCCTTACCCCCAACACACTACTTACCGTGATAAGTATCATGCTATTAGAGTCTTCAAACAACCCACAAAGAACCTATGGCAAAGGGGCACATGTAGGCTTGATTGGCATAAAACCTTCTCAGATGTCTCCGGTACTACCCGGGACTACTCTGGGGACCCTTTGGATAGCTCACGCTAGCTCCGTCAGTTTTGGTCCGTTTTGTTGAATTTTCTAATTCGTTTCATATGTATATTCTTCTTGATAATACCATATATTTCTCTACTTAGTATTATTTCTAGTTCACGGACATTACTACAGTGGAGTATGTATTACGTATATTTCATTGATATTTCATGATACGATTAGGGGATTATGGCGTGCTTTTCTTATCTGGTGTTTGGGTTTATTTCTTACATTTTATGCATCATCATGCACGGTTATCG
>LN890948.1:951467-974710 GCA_900010015.1 Tuber aestivum
GTCCTGTATATATATATATATATATATATATACCGGCTACAAGTTATGTCGGCGGATATCACGGATGATAGGATAGGATTAGAAAGTTTCGCCGGTCCTGGGGCGGTGTATATATTACTCTCTTTTCTGATACGATGACGTTTGCCCCGATGCCGGTGTGTGATCGCCGGTGACGTACGAACGGACCCATCTATCGATACCCAAAATTGCGCCGTCTATCCATCCATCCATCCACCCTCCTAGCAAGTGAATCACCAAAAATCACCCGCCTCATCATCTTCCGAAACTGAAAGGGGAAAATAAAAATAAAAAAATAAAAAAATAGACAACCCGATTGCTAGTTCTAAAGCACCCCCTCAAATGGTAATAAAGAATAAACCACTCTCACAAACTCCCCCACTATTATTATTATTTTTTCCCTCCTATGAATCCTGATACCGAGTGACAACACATGACCATTCAGACCGGCAGGAAAATGGTCCAACTGAAAATTCACAGCGCAGGTACACGCGTACTCCCCCCCCCCAAAATCGACAAAAGCCCTGATACGAGCCGTTCTTCCGAACGGCCTGGGGTAGGTGGCTTCCGGATACCGGTAGTTGGGAAGGTGGGGTGGATCATCAAGGAATTTGTGAGTGATGTGAAATGGGAGGTGTTTTTTCTTTCTTTTCCCCCACTTGGTGTGGCCGGGTGAGTTCTTCCACTATATTACTTGCCCCTACGAGAGGGATTACTCAATTGGTCGTGTATGGTGTTATACGTATGGCTTCACTTCGTTCACTGGTCGTCGTGGCTACCCGGCACAGCTAGACTCGTTGGAGCCATATGGTTATATGTATGTATGTATGTATGTATGTATGTATGTATGTATGTATGTATGTGTGTGTGTATGTATGGATGGATGGATGGATGGATGGATGGATGGATGGATGCTCCACCCCCCGCACACGCCTGCAGTGTTCTGCCGGGAATGGGGAAAATCGAGCTGAGAAAATTCGAGACCTAGGTTGGGAGTTGTCTTGCGTTCTTGTAGCGAGATTGTTAAACGGTGTTGCTGCATTTTGCTGCACGATCGCACGAATCTAGCCTTCTGCAGGAGGACCTACATGAACTGTGCGGCGTTAAGGGGGGGGGAAGGTGGAGGGCCGCCTGAGAGCGGTAATGGGGCTCGTTGTTTCCTGGGGGTGTTGGAGATATGTATTGGTAAATGTGGAATCTATCTATCATACTATCATAGTATCATAGGTGTTCGGAGGGCACTGGCGGGGCTATGTGGCTATGTGCTTGGGAACAAGTTAGTCGATTCCACAAACAATACTGTGGGTATGATAGGTACCTAGGTGTGGTGCTTAAGAAACTCTAGACCCGTACTGGAGGGGGTGCGTTTTCGTGCAATAACCAGTTTATGGGGATATACGTGTCCGCCTCTTTATCCCTTCTTTCATCATGCTTCCATTGTTTGCTCATTCCCACTCCATTCATCCGCCGACTCTGTACTGTTTCTCTCCCACACTCACTCACTTGTTGTCCTTCCGCCCCATGGGGAATGCAATGGGGGGCCAATATTTTTTATTATACTCTCACTTTACTCCCTGTGCAAGCAAGTCACTACGGACAGCATGCCACAACGGCCCTATTACAAATCCCCATCCGGGTGGGAGCAAGTAAGAGGGGGGATCTGACCCCACGGCACACTACAGATGACCCGCAGGAGACCGCTTACGGGACGTGAAAATTGGGAACGAGGCGGCAAGGAATAGCTGCTACTATTGCTGCTGCTGCAACGTGGAAAAGAAAAGCGTTTTTCTTTTTCTTTTATTTCTATTATTTTTGGATAGCGGGAAGAAGGGAAGAGAAGGGGAAACCGTTGGATATATTTTTGGATTCGAATTCTGGCTAGCAAGTTATCTGATATCGGCTTATCTGTCGTACAACCGCCCGGGCGGCGGGAGAAATGGGAGGTGTAGTTTGCGAGCGCCATGAGGCCCGAAGGAGCAAAAGAACGAAGAGGAAAGAAAAGAGAAAAAAGAAAAAAGGTCGCAATATTAGCCTGATTTATGGATACCCTATTGAGGAGCCGTCCTAAGGAAATTGACTGGTCTAGAGTGAATGATCGAGAAACGGAGCTTTTCCCTGCTCTTTCTCGGCTGGCCGTTATATAATATTCACTTCTATGGGGTTCCGGACGCAGTGGTTGGGCGATAAAGTGCGCGACCTTGGTATTGGCAAATCCTAGATTAGGTCGTGTGCGCCAGATTCCACTGATGCTCCGAATTGTCTGCCCTTATGCTACACGAGCTCCGGCAGATGAATTTTTTTCCCAACGCGAAGCCGCGAGTGCAGTGGCTCCACATTTTACTAGGCTGACTGGCGCCTTCAGGATCGAGTACTCCGATCCGCGATGCTACCCTACTTGCCGGGGGCCGGAAATCTCTCTGTTGAAAGTTGCTGGATCGGTGAGGTGTTTCCTGGGTGGCTTGCTTGTGAAGCAGAGAAAGGGTCAGGTTGATTGGGAATGTTGTAAAGGGGGAGAGAGCAAGATTTCTACCCAATCCCTGGATATAAAAAATCCTGCGACATGGATTCCCCAGCGCACTTCCCCGAGCGAGCCAGAAAATCACCCGGACTAGGAAGAGATGTCGGAGCCGATCATGATTCCCAAGCATTGTGATGCCCGAATAGATTGTAATTGTTGAGCGAGTGATTCCAGTCCCAATAAGGGATATTGACATCATCCAGCAACGTTCGACAGTTTCTTTTTCCCTTCCTCTAAAGCTTCAAATTTCACAGCTAACTGTTAGAGAAAAGCGGGCGCGCAATATCGGCAGTTCTAGAAGCGAGTAAAAAGATGGGACTTGTGAAGTAGAACAGGACTCGAATAGATTAAGGTTCCAACCAAGAGTGACATTTCCGCCCTAGGATTTGAAAGTAGCAAGAGAGTAGCAAGGGACAGCTCCAGCTTCAGCCTGGACACAGTCATCACATATTCTAGCTCTCCCTATTTTCCTATGCGGATATTGGTAGCGGTAATCGACAATATTTCTATCTGCCGTGCCAAAGCGATAGCGCACATGTGCGAGTGATAAAAAATGGCCAAAGTTGGAGTGGACCTTCTTTCCCCTAGAGTTTCTTCCTATTATGCCGTATCGGTGATACAACACCGAGACGAAGGTAACCTAATTCTCAGTCGCACGCCCAGAGAATGGGCCAAGTAAGGAGTTCTCCCTCAATGCCTGCTATGGTGCCGGGAGTCTAAAATCGACCCTGCCGACGGCGGAAATCAATAACAAACGTTCCGCAATAACGAAGTTTTTATTTTTATTTTTTTTATTTTCGTGAAAGAAAGGGGCCCTTTGGAATTACCGAGAATTAGCTCCTCTTCGGATCTGGACTCTAAATTTTTTTCTTATTGGGTAAGTATTGGTTGGGAGCAGTAAGGTGGGTGTTTTCGGGCAAGGGAACCTACGAGGTTGCGCCAAGGCATCGGCTTTTGTGTGCTGTTGAGCAAACTGAGGCTCGTTCTTATGATAGGTGACCGGCACTGCAGGCGCTGTAAGGCCATGAGGCATTAGAAGGGCCCTGAATCCAACATCCGGAACCCTAGGTCTCCGAAGTTATCCCTTAGGTTGCTAGTCTGAGCTCTGACCACTGGGGGGGGAGGAAGGGAAAAGAAAAGAAGGGGGAAGGGAGGAAAGGTTTAAACACCCCGTGCTGGACTGGACTTCTCCAACTTGTCCCCCCAGGGGGAAAGGGCGATTGGACGAATGGAGCTGCCGTTGGGAAACATCAGTCGTTCCATGCGGCTTAAATATAACTCGAGACACGGTGATTTACCTGCTGGGCGCCGAGAAAAAAAGAGAGAAGGTGCCTGACGGGGGTGGGGGGAAAGCACTTGTAAGCATTAATGGTATTATGAAGGGCTTACCGGTATCACTATAACGGTACCGCTTCTTAATACCTTGTGTGCCGTACCGCCTATACGAGGTGAGGAGACTGGAGTAACGAACGGGGAAAGTTTTAGGCTAGAGGTGTAGTTTCTCCTCCTCTTTTTCTTTCCTTCTCAGCCAACCGGCGTACCGTACCACAGCAAGATTCCAATCCCCTAACCATACAAGCTCTGTACTGTACCAGTACTCGAGTACCTTATTATGCCGAACGCTCCAAGAATAGCGCATCACGTATCCTCACACGTCTGGCCCGCGCTACCGGAGGATTTTGTGCGTCTGATACCGCTCTTGCAGTCCCGGCTGACCACTCACAAGCGTCCTCAGCATCATGAGCGAGGGGACACAGCAACCGCATCCGCCAGCAGGCACCTTGCATCCCAGCCCAATGACTCCAACCCAGCCACTCCTAGAGCGCGGGCCCGAGGCTGCCATTGCTTGGCGTAAGTAGCGAGCCGTCGATCGGGGTTGGAGCTTCTGGGGGAGAGAGCCCGCTTGCATACCGGTACATACTCTGCTGCACCTGCCGGTTTATAATTGATTACTCTCACTGGAGAGGAACCCGCTCCTCCATCCACTCGCACATCATCACCCGGCCAGCACCCTCCCTGAATACCCGGACTCCCCTCCAATTTACCGAGGAAAGCTGTGCCATACAAGATGTGCCGATATGGCATAAAATAAACTGCACCCCTTGTCCTTGTAGGTGCTGTACTGTGCCCGTGCTGGTACCTGTATTATACTCGCGCGGCCGTGGGTCCAGGCACCGCACAGCACTTGCACCGTGCGATCCGTCTGTGCATCCCTCAGTCGGTCAGTCGGCCGGTTGTGCTAGTACTTGTGTGCATACGGTAACTGGGCCAGGTTTGGTGAAGGGCTGAATTCTTTTCTCTCTTCCATTATAGAAAATCTGCTGGAAGGGCTTTTTTCATTCGACTTGGTTCGAGCGGTGGGAAGCCGTATGTACGAAGCGGTACTTGTACTGTACCGTTTGGGTTGGGCTTCAGGGCAGATGGAGAACAGATTGAGATATTGATGGGGGCGGTGAGATGGCGGATGGGGAATCGGTGACAGCGATAGAAGGGAGGGTGAGGAATATGAGCTGAGTGACGCACAAGCAGCAGCGCAGGGACCTACGAACTCTTTATGTCCGCAGTGCTGGTGCCGTATATTGGATCGGTCTGCGAGGAGGTTTATTTTCTTACGCCCACATGTGATTATGACCTCCCCCCTCGCCTAAGCTTGCACAAAAGGATAGTTAACGTTGAACATGCGCTGTACGGGACGGAGCGCATCAGTTTGGATCCCATCCTATGGAGTACCGGTACCGTATCACAAACCCGGGATGGAGTAAGCAAACATCGAATTTTCTATTTGTATGGTGCTTGTCTGTACTTTATGTAATGAAATCTGGTTCATCCGATGTATTATACCGGTACCTTCTGCCTGGAATATGCATGGTAGAGTTGCCGTACTGTCTGCCGTGGTAGTAGCGCAACATGATGCTGCGTGGAGTCCTAGTGATTACTAACGTCATGGCCTTTTATTTATTCGTATATTATCATGTCATACCGTACTGTATCGTCCTTCCTTTGCCCTCGCGGAGGTGTGTAGCCGGGAGTTAAGTCAGAAGGAGAAATGGGTTTCTCCCCATCTCCCCCTTCCTACGCTGATTCCCCCAAAGCTCCACGGGAGAAGGTGAATGCTTTCTTGAACCGCTGTGAGTGGTTACCGTAAGCATTTTGCTAGTACGAGTACAGTACCGTACTCGAATGCAAAGGAAATGTGCTAGGATGCCGTAATTGCCATTCGTAGTAAGGTGCTGTGTATTTTCTGTCTCAGCCGCTCGTACGAAGTAGAGGCTGAGTTCGTGGCTCCCCCATCTTGGAGGGGGAGTTTCGGCAAACTAGCACATTTCTCTTGCGGTTAGGTACAGTGCTATTACCGTACTCGCGGTATGGAACTGGCGTGCAGAGTAAAATGAGATGAGGTTGTGAAAGGAAGGGAGGGAGGGAGTGGGGATTAGTACGAGGATCGGTATTGTCCGAGTAGTGGGGCTGAGCTGAGGTGGGGGTAGGTGCTAGGGAGAGGAACTCACGGCAGTGGTGACATGATGGTCGAATAGCTATGATAGCACAGAATACCGATTGGCGAGGAGGAGGCTGTACTTTTAAACCCGATTCGACAATAATAGGATACCGGTACTCGTATCATAGACTATCGATTCCCCTCCTACTGAGGGTTTGATCCCCATACATACTGCACCAGCCATCATTCACCACAATTCTCAATAACTCGACTCAACCCAGCCGGCTGCTTTACCGTACAAACCGCGGTCCACCGTACTATAGTCTACAGGACCCCACCCCACCACCCCCAGTTACTGCGGTGACATTATCAGACCTGGCCCGACCAGAGCTAGACTAATGATCCGGTACGGTATGCCACCGCGCGGGGTATGATACCGGTACGGTACGAGTATTCCTTCTCACCGCGAGCCCCAGTCAAAGGAGGGGGGCCATAGCTTGCCTGTCCGGCCGGCCCAGGGATACATACTAAACCCGAAACGGGTGCTATGGCCACCACCACCACGAAAGAAAGATCCGGAAGTGAGCGGCGCAGACACCGGGGATTGATTACCATTATCGCCCCTGAGTATTTGGTTTGTCCAATGTTTATTTATTTATTTTTATTATTTTTCTGTCCGTCTGTCTGCCCGAGTGAGCTCCCGCGAAGTTTCCGCTGTTTGTTCATCACAGTAACGAAGGTTCGGGGGGAAGCCATATCCCGAGCGGTTCCGAAGAGAGGAGAAAGGATCGACCGGCTATCCGTACAAAGTACAAGTATTATACGAGTACAGTACCATGGCTTCTGCGAGAAGCAGCCCCAACCACGAATAAAGTCAAGCCTCAATCTCCAAAGTCCGGTATTACTAGCGGCCCCGCTCAGGCCGTTCGATCTCATCGGCCAACCCTAGGGGTGAACTTTTGCCATTCGAGATAAGCCCTTGTGCCGGCACCGTACTCGGGTTCAAGTACAAACGGTTCCTATTATTATTATTTTCATCATCATCATATGATACCCTATCTACTGCGGTATTTGAACCTTTTTATCTTTCGTTTCTCATCATTTTCCGCCATACGGGAGCTTTGTTACGGTGCGAGGAATAATCTCTCCCAGCTTTTTCGTAGGGTTACGGGTGGGGACGTACCGGGGCATTGGGAGTGATCGAGTAGAGAACAGGGAGGAAGGGTGAGAGAGATAGAGAGAAGGGAAGGTCTAAGAAAGGGAGGGAAGGCAGGAAGGGGAACTCTCGCACACACCACACAAAGTAACGTGCTGCAGGACGGAGCCGCAGGATTCCCATCCAGGGCAGCCCAAAAGCCCCAGGCAGTCAAATCAGTAACTTGTAGCAAAGCAACCCGGAGCGACAAACTGACGGCACACTAACGACTCAACGGCTATCATCCAACATATCGGGAGATTTGGAGAGGAGAAAAAAACCGGGCAAGAACTTGAAAGCTCCGCCTCTGGATTGGATTCGAACATCGTCGTATCGTGTTGCCGTTTTCCCATCACACCCGCTTCCCTATTCAACCTACGGTAACCCGCTCAGTAAAAGGGAGAAGGGGGAAAAGAAAAAAAGAAAAAAAAAAGGGAGTTCGTACCAAGGTCCAAACAGCGGGAGATTATCACCGTCCCGGAGACCCAGACAGCTGTCATCGTTCGAACGCTCTGCTGCTCCGCCGCTACTCCGACCGTCCGCCGCTGCCAACGGGGGCTGCTGCACTGGCCCAAGCACAGACCTGCAGGGCCACAATCAAACCCACGCGGGATTTCCTTTCTGGCGAACCGTCAACAAGAGTAAGGCCTTGTCTCCCAAAGTGTAATTGGCCCTATCCGTGATTTGCGAGCCTTTCTCGGGTTCCCACAGGAGCAGTGCAAGAATCGTCCTTACTGTCTTCCGTATAGCTAATCCCGGCTGGAGGGAATTCTGGAAGCCTGTCAGGGACAGATAGACAAGAGGTGGAAGAGCGCTGCACGGGAATGGCTGATTATGCGGCTCTCCTGGGGATGGGATCTCCTGCAGTAGCAGCGCTGGTTGACTCGAATGGAAGGTGTGTCCAAGTTTTCTTTCCTTCACTTCTCATTTGCGGGTCCGGTTCCCAATACTTGATTGCGTGGCTTCAAAGAGAAGAGGCGGAGAGAGGAGTAGGTAGGTGAGTGAGTGTCAGTGGGTGTGCGAGCAGGTGTCCACCGATCGGTCTACCGCTATCAGTGCGCGAACAGGATAGTGAGGAGTGGACCAAGTTTGTTCGCTTTGGAGCGAGAGCCCAGAGTGGAAGAGCAGCCGGCAGCAGTGGTCCTCGAAGGGGTTGAATCGACAATTGTCCATCGACAGCAATCATCGCCGCTACTATCATCGCATTCCTCCCCTCGCTCACTCTTGCTTCCCCCCCCCCTTTTGCTCGGGTCGCCATGGCTCGGGACGTAGAGGGCTTCCGTCCGACTCTCCCACCAATCTCTTCCTCCGTCCCCTCGTACTACGGGACCCGCTCCGACCCTGATACGCCGCCTCCAACACCTACTGGCACCACTGCCACATCCTCTTTTCAGAGTCACACAATTAAGAAGCGTTTATCGGATTCACTTACTGACATCTTTGCTCTGCGTAGAAGGCGTCCGTCATTACAGCAAGGTACATCATCGTCGAGAGGCACCGGCAATGGGTCAAGGTCGAGAAACCGGTCGTCGTCTGCCACAGCTGCAGGGGCTACAAACTACATTAGGGCACCTCCCCCAATTCTCAACTCATCCGCTTCTATGGCTACGATAGCATCCACAAGCTCGACGAGCAGTAGTTACAGGGGGAGCTTGTCGAGGAGTGATTCTTACACTGATATGGTCGCGCGGGGGTTCCGTATGACAAGGGAGGGGCAGATGAGGGAGTCGCCAATCGCCCCAGTATTCGAGCCGGGCAGATCGGTTTCTAGCAGGAAAATCATGTCTGATGAGGAAATGCGAGAGCAAGATGATCAATTTGGGGCTGTAGGTGCGTCGGAATATCGAGCTGAAGATGGGCAGGCGAGTAAAGCTGCCGCCGAGGTTGGAATGAGAAGGATGCCGGGAATAACAAGGAAGATATCAGATTCTAGGAGGATTCTTAGGCCTCTGTCACCAGGAAGCAAAGAAGACGAGGATGGGGGGAGCATTGCTTTGGCGGAGGAATTGGAACAGAGGGTTTCCTTAGCAACAGAACAATTGGGTATTCCGGCTGGCTCGGTGGCTGACTCTAAAAGGGAGTCATCGATGTCAGCGGCAGCTTTGACGGTTCAGGGATACACTTCATCGTCAGATGAGGCATCTACGTCGTCTTCATTGAAATCTGCAAGGTCCCGCAGCTCAACATCAGGTACATCAGGATTACCCCGAACCATCTCGTTTTCCCACTCAAAGAGGCGTGGTTCTAAAACACAAATGGTACCAGCACCCCTGGATTTGCAGAGCTGGGCAGATAAGGGCGGTTCCGCTAGTAGTACGTCTGCGAATTCAACATCAGAGAGACAATCGTCTTCGAGGCCGCAAACAGTACCACCAGAGCGTTCTGCTACTGCTTCGCCGTTGAAGTATGCCAGCCTTTCTGTTAGAAATAATCAGAGCGGTGGCCTTGAGGTCCCCAACCCAGCCCCGACCCCAGGATCCCCAGGGTCTCGGCTATCTTCATTGGCCAGCCCGTCCGGGTCTATCCCAGGGCAGAAAACTCGATCGACATCAGCAACAACATTGAATTCTATGGTAGCTCGTTCGGACAGTACGTCTTCAGTCGCTACTGCTCCTTCATACCCTCTCAAGAACCCACCCGCATCGACAACTACGCCAGTGAATACATCTAGATCACAGAAAAGTCTTTCATCCCGAGATCGAAAGGAGTCCTCCAAAGTATCACTAGCAGCATATGCAGCCAGTGCGAAGAACAAGCCCCGACACCCTCCCAGCCTTGAACCTCCACTTCCGGACCCCGGGAGTGCACCTTCTGTGGCCCCAGCTCCCGCTAGTGGTATGTATTGGTACAAGGCCCCAACCCATGGACAGGATAGCGTGCCCTTGAGAGCACATACCTGCACATTAGTAGGAAGCAACGTATATGTTTTCGGAGGATGTGATGTGCGAACGTGTTTTAATGATCTCCATGTTTTCGACGCAGGTAGGGTTGCAAGTGCATTTGATATCCCCCATGAAACGCCGAGTTAACCCGGTGTAGATTCAATGTCCTGGTCCAAGCCTGCAGTCTGCGGTGACATTCCACCGCCATTAAGAGCAATGACTACCACAGCCGTCAACAAAAAGTTGGTGATATTTGGCGGTGGAGATGGGCCAACATACTACAATGATATCTACGTCTTTGACACCATGACAAATCGCTACACCAAACCAAAGCTGGCCGGTGGCCAACAGCCTTCCCGACGGCGCGCCCACACCGCCTGTTTGCACAAGAACGGCATCTACGTATTTGGCGGAGGCGACGGCGTTCGGGCCCTGAATGATGTATGGAGACTGGATGTCTCGGACTTGACTAAGCCTTCTTGGAAACTGATATCCGCCCCGCCCCGCCCGGGCGGATCGACAACCTCCCTAAGCATCGACGGACGTCCATCCACCCGAACAGAGAGTCTACAACACCAAGCACGGCCAGCGGCGAGGGGTTATCATACCGCCAATATGGTGGGATCGAAATTGATCGTGTTTGGAGGGAGCGACGGCGACGAGTGCTTTCGGGATGTGTGGGTTTTCGACCTGGAAACGAGTATTTGGAAGTGTGTTGGCATCAAGACTAGCTACCCGCGCCTCAGCCATACCGCGACAATCGTTGGGAGCTACCTGTTCGTTGTCGGGGGGCATGATGGTGTGGAATACTCTTGTGAAGTTTTGTTGTTGAATCTTGGTATTTTCCCCCACCCAGTAGAGAAACTGGCTCGACCCAAAACACGACCTAATATCAATAGTGACCATGCAATGGGACAAGAGAAAAGTCTACGGCATGCCACCTAGTGGCCGGGGATATCATGGCGCGGTACTACACGATAGTAGGTTATTCGTAATAGGCGGCTTTGATGGGTATCTCCCCCCCCCATTTCCATCCCACAAGACACTAACTTTAAATTAGACACGACGTATTCAACGACACCTACATCCTAGAACTCGCCGTCAGCAGCTACTACTCACAAATCTCACACTTCACGATAGAAGTCTAGCCAACTGCCCAACCGGTCAAACCTTACGCACCCTCCCCTTTTCAACTTAACGGCCGCCCTTCAATTGTCATGCATCCGTCGATTCTTGGGTTATCAGATAGACACGGCGGGGCGTTCCTTCTATTCCTTTCCTTCACACTCATCACCACTGTTGCCTATTCTGTTCCGTTCTGTTCGGCGTCTTTTTCCACTCCCCAGGTGGGAAAAAAAATTATGATTTTTCTCCTTCTCCCTCTCCTCCCATTTATTCTTCTCGATCGGTCGATTGATTGATGGATCGGCTATGACGCCGAACAACTTTATTTCATTTCATTCCTATGAACGACAAATTATGTGACGGGTGGATGATTCCGATTTATTGATGGCCGCTTGCTTACTCACATTAACGATAACGGCGCAGTATCTTTTTTCTTCCCTTCTTCTCTCTCTTCTCCTTCTGTTGTGGTAATCCTGAATCGCGGTGTTTTTTCGGGGCGCAAACAGTTTTTTCTCTTCCTTTCCATGTCGCGCCAGTATGCTTGCCTACCCGCGTGTCTTTTTTTTTCTTTTTTTTCTGCGTTATTTGTACGGTTTAAGTACTGATTTTCTACTCTTCTGATCCCATTTTTCATACATATATATATTACCTTAAATCAAGTTGTGTAGGACGGATGATATAGTCTATCTCAGACTCTTTCTGGCTTCCCGAGTGTTAGTACTCGTATCATAACAGGACAGTACTCGTACAGCACCTACCGACCGTAACTTACCTATCCGCCGCTGGTAACGGCAGGATTGGCATCGGTAAAAGAGGGAGATTACTGCTCTTTGTGGGCTAATTACCATATGTCGAGGTCGAGTAAATCACCTCCGCGGGTAGATTAAGAGCACCATACGGGCGTCGGTGGTCTAGGCGCACGATGTGTACGAGTAGAGTACGAGTACAAATCTCACCTGCGCCATGACTTTGATATTGGAAATGGGGATGGAAAATCATTACCGTACTCCGGAAGCGAAAGGGGTCGGAGACCGCCGACGGGTTCGTAAGCTTCCGTACGGTTGGTTAGGGTAGTCCAGGAGCCTACAGTACCGAATCCTACGTCACAAAGCCATAAGTTAAGTTGATTAATTCGCTCGGGCGGTGCTGGTACCATATGATGGAACGCGCGATAACTGGTACCAGTACCAGTAGGGGTATTCAAAGTTAAAAGATGATTTTACAGTAACGAGTTAAATGCGGGAAGTTGCATAAGGTTACTTTCTGGTATTAGCCAATCGGATCCTCATGGTTTAGGTACTATATTTGAATGCCCCAAGGAAACTGAAGGTAAAGTACGGTATAGAGGTTATGACATAACACAACCTTACCAAGATCATGAGAACCCTGCCCATTAACAGAAAGTCGGGGTTGGGGGATTTTTTTTTACCAGTGAGGGTATATGATTATTTCTAGAGCATGCTGTAATATCTCTTGGAACTTAAACTCAATTTTTTAATTTTTTAATTTTTTTTCTTTCATGATATTGCCATGTATCGTTTCAGGGATCTGGTGAAGTTGTGTTAAACTGAGTTTGGTGCCTGTTATGGACCTCCAGACCTCCATATCTGCCAGAAAGAAAAGTATGGTAAGGTAAGGTTAAGTAATGGTAAACTAACTATTTTTGCGCATGCCAGGTTTACATGGAACGGTGGGGTAAGCTGAGTTTTTGCCACATTTTTAACTTTGAAATACCCCTACTTTACGGTCAAATACTCGAGTGCCCGATTGTGCATAAGGCGCTGTACGGGTACCGCACTCGGAGTATCAGGAGATTCCGGAGAATCTAGAAAGCGCGAGTCATCGAGGGATATTGATTATACATGACAGGACTTAAAAAAATTTATGTCGAGTTGGACTACCGTACGGTACTGTACGGTACCAGTGTTCGAGTGGAGTATCATACAGTGTAACCTACGGTATAATAGTCATCCCGATTCCATCCGAGTTTTTTTTCTTTTTCTTTTTCCTTTTCGCTTTTCCGTGCTTCCGTCATACCACTATTAGTCAGTGGCTCTGCTTCCATGCATCCGATGGTTCCCCGGCGTTCTAGAGTAACTTAAGATGAAAAGAAAAAAAAAAGTCGTGGATAAAAACCTTGGACTTCTCGTCAAAAAAATTAATTCTGAATCATCACTAGAAGCATCAGTGGCGACGATAGACTAACAGCGTCATACCGGTAACTGCTGTCTTGATTGTTTAAAGGAGTTCTTCCCCTACTCTGTGAAGCGATTCGGTATCCGGTCGAGTTGTTGTGTGCTTCTGCTCCGATATATTCGTACCGTTATTACCGTTATATCCCTGGCCTGTGCTTATAGTGTGTCGGCGTCATTGCGACAAGAACGTTTCGAATAAGTTAACCGCACTTCCTCCATCACCCTTGTTTCAACAAACCATCACCCCACCTCCCCCCCCCCCCACTAAACGAAAAATCGCAGCATGAAGATTCTTACAAAGGAGGAAGAACAAGGTGAGCTAGCCTTATCGTTGCCCCATCCCTAACGCAATTCTAACGCGCTCTGATCCAAGAGCACTACGCCGCCGTCCTCAGGGGTGGAATTTCCGGCGGCCTGGTGGGGTTAGGAGTGGGTCTCGGGGCCGCAGCGGTCCTCAACCGCCGCTGGCAGTTCTTCCGCGCCCTCACACCCCCGCTGAAGGCTTTCTTCGTCACCAGCTCGGGAACCTTCGCCGCTATCATCAATGCCGACATCTACTCCCGTGCTTACGAGGCCTCCCGCCACGCTGAGCTCCGCGAGTACCAGGACTCGGCAGCGCGCGCCCTCGCGATGGCAAGGGCCAACAGAACGGGTTGGGAGAAGTTCAAGGACTTTGGTCGAGAAAACCGGTACCCTATCGTCACGGCGAGTTGGGTTCTCAGTATGGCCATCAGCTTGGGGCTCGTCAGTCGGAACAGGTACCTCACTACCAGTCAGAAACTGGTCCAGGCGAGAATGTACGCCCAGGGTCTTACCCTTGCCATGTTGATTGCGAGCGCTGGGTTTGAGGTTGCGGATGCCAGGGGCGGGAAGGGAAAGTTTGAGACCGTGCTCGTTGTTGATCCCGAGGACCCGGAGCACAAACATATGATTGAGAAGAGGATCCACCATGAGAGCTATCCTGGTGAGGATTTGTGGAAAGGTTTGTTTCTGGCCCGGTTGATGCCACTGGTTTGGATTGTCGTGCTAACTATTTTGATATAGATATGGTCGAGTCGGAAGAGCGAAAGCTCAAGGAGAGGGAGGCAGCTAGGGCTAGGGCCAGGGCCAATTAGATAGCCTTAGCCCTAACAGGGCATTCTTGTGAATAGCCTTACGGAAGCAGTGTGTGGTCCAGTGTTTCTCCTTTCCCCTTTCCCTTGCGTTGCTTGATTTGGCCGGGGCGATCATTAGAGATATTTCTCGTCTGTACTATACCATTTTCACCATTTCCATTCTCCTTTGCTTATGGCTCTTCTCACCCGTTAGATTGCTAAGCGCTACATTTCTCATGTATCATGCGAGCATCCTTGTAGAGGTAGAGGCGTTAGATTTTTTACTTTTTCTACTTTTTTACATTTTTGCTTCTACTCTGCTCGGCCCCTTCTCCCGGGTAGGTCAATGCCCCTGGGGTAGATAATAAGGAAACGTTACTATGAATAATCAGCCACTCGAGTGAATAACCCGGCTGGGGGCAGAAGAGATGTTTGATCTTAGAGCTGGAGATGTGAGAAATATGCAAGGAGACTGCGGAGGACGGGACCGTCGGTTTATATAGAGAAAGCTCGGAGCAAGGAAATTTGTCCATGCAGGAGCTGATGAATATCGTTCGTAAGTGGGTTTGAACATTGTGGTAACATAATCCTCGGCCGGCCGGTTAGCGAAAGAAAGAAAGAGAGAAGAATGCTTAATGTATTTTTCTTAAGAAGTCGTGATACTTGTATACCGGTACCGCCGAGTTACCAAAACTAATATGAACAAACGCCGTAACTAGAACCGATACAAACACCATTAAACCGAAGCTACCTCTTGACACTTGCCATAACCCCCTCGGTATGTCTCCACACCGCTTCCACCTTATCATCCCCCCACCACTGAGCCCCTCCACTGGCCTGCCGATTGCCCCCCTCCGCAATCCGGCCGTCGGCACTCTCCCCCTTCCAATTGACCAACCACAATCCCTTCGCAAACTTCTCCTGCGTGCTCAAGTAGAAGAACCCCTGCCCCGAGTCGCCAATCGGTGTGCTAATGCATTTCAACAGCGGTTCCGTAACCCTCATCAATATCCTCAGTGGGGCGGGCAACCCTCTAGCTTGTCCTGTGACAACAAACCCGGGCGTTGCATGAATCCAGCCGATGTTGGGGTACTGTCTGGACAAGTGCTCAAATGTCAGAGAAGTCATTGTTATCGTGTGCCTCGCTACAGCCGTTAGGCTGAAAGACCCTGGTGCCGCAAGGCCGAGGTCTTTCATGTCCAGGGAAGCTTCATTGCCCGGGCCCAGCACGCTGATCACCCGGGCCGGTTCGGAGGTTGACAGGAGGGGCAGGAGGTTCAGGGCGAAGCGCACGCGGGCGTAGTAGGAGATTGCCATTTTGCGGTCGATACCTTCCGGCGATTCATCGCGGCTTTGCATCGTCATGTAGCCCGGGGACATGAAGAGGAGGTTCAATTTCTCTTCCGAGGCGGCGATCTGGTTGGTGACTCCATCGACTGTGGATAGGAGGGTTGTGTCTGCCCGGAGGAATTGGACCTTGGAAGATGGATTAAGGGCTTGCAGGTCTGCTGTTATCTTGCTACCGGCGGATTCGGAACTGGTAGGAAGGTTAGTATAATTCGAGTGAGAAGAAGCGTGAACTTGACATGAAGGCTGCGTACCGGCCAACAAAGTAAACCGTCGGGTCCACCGTATTCGACACAAAGGTTCTCAGAGCACTCTCACCGATACCAGATGTAGCTCCAACTGCTCTCAATTGATACCAGTTTTAGCAGGGAGTAGACCAACTCCTAAGGTCTCCGGAAGGGATAAACCAACCAAACACCGCAACCAACCCCTTTGCCCGCGGGAGACTAGCAAAGCCCGCATTAGCAGACCGAATGGAAGTGATATTAACCATCACGCGGTAGCTATTTGGATGGAATTCGGTTGGTTGCAGGATGTGTCGTTCAATGTAATTGAGTACATTTCTTGGTTGTTGTTGGGGTTATATACGCGAGAATCGTACGTTTACAGAGGTGCTGCCGTGGTTAAGCTTTCATGCCGTGCCGGAGCTGGTTAAAGCCGTGGGCACAGTAAGGGAGGCTTATTTCCGATCTCTCCCTAATCCCGCAGTAACTTAACTGTATCATACAGTATACCGGTTAACCGTGTACGTACAGGTATGCATCTTCCGCTGGACGCGGGATTCCGGGGAAATGTACTCACCAACTCCCGCTCGAAAAATCCTTCGCGACGACACCGGCCCACACCCGTGCTATCTGTGGCTGCCGTAGCATACTGGTGCGATACCGGTACCAGTGCCAGCCAAAACTCAGTCACGATTCAATGGGCGGATACTGTTGAATTTCCTAATTCGTTTCATATGTATATTCTCCTTTGATAATATCGTATATTTCTCTACTTAGTATTATTTCTATATTACCAACATTACTACAGTTGGAGTATGTATTACGTTTATTTCATTTGATATTTCATGATATGATTAGGGGATTATGGCATGCTTTCTTATCTGGTGTTCAGATTTATTTCTTACATTTTATCCGCTCACACCATCTTAGATTTACACATGTTTTATGAGATTTCCTTGGCAGTTCTTCAGGGTCAGACATGTTTGCACTTATGTTTTTCCTACTTATGTTACGGTCAAACATGTTGACACTTATGTTTTTCCTTATATTTTCTCTTGGTTACTTGAAGGATGCACACCTGTATAAATAGGGGTTACCACCCATCTCACTTAAGAGAATCAAGGACAAGAACTACTACCAATCTACCTTCATACCAAACTCCTTCTCGCTTAACGTGCCCATGGTGTACTCTTCCTACTACGTCGTATTTTCGTATAGAGTTATTAAGATAGTGCCATACCGTACACATTAGAACAGGTTATAAGCCCAGTGCCTATATAACTATACGACTTACACTCACATGTTATCCATCAACAGCTGACGAAACATTTCACCCAATGCGAAACATTTCCACTTTGAAACAAAATTCCTAACCGAAACATTTCTTGAAACATTTTCTGAAACATCCTTCCTCAGCACGAAAATCTCTTGGCAAAACTTGGCAATTTCTCGCTTAAAAGCAGAACTCACTCTCCAGAATCCTACTGGTCCTCCTCTCCCCTCAGGTTCTGCTTGCACAGGTCTCGCTTGCACGGGCGCAGTCCTCTATCACCTTTCCCACAACTCCATTGAACCCCAGCAGTGCTGCAAGGCATACTTTCTGGCGAGTGAGTAGTGGCTTTGGGCGGTAATGGTTAATAACTATGATCGAGGATTCTTAACATAGGTTAACATTCTTAACATAAGTTAATAACCTATTCATATGTCAAATTCTGGCGAATTTGCTGGACCTCAGAATGCAGAATTCGAGCATCCTCTGCTTCCTCCAGTACCTCCAACTCCTCCTCCACTACCACCTGTACTGCCTCCTGGTGCACCGCCTCAACCTCCACCAATGGATAACCCAGGCCCTGCCAACCCAACGCCGCAAAATCCTGCCAACAACTCTAAGCGAAACTGGGCACCTTCCTACAAACTGAGCTCAATTCCTAAGCTCACAGGCCCAGATAACTACAGAACTTGGCACTATATATCAGAATACGTCCTAACCTTATTTAACTGTTAGGATATAGAAATAGGAGTAGAAATACTACCAGAAATAGGAGATACTACCAGGGATAACAATGATGAAGATGCTCGAGACGCTTTCTGTCATCGCTACCAGTGGGCCTCGGCCTACTTTTTAGAAACGATCGACTCACAATGGCTCGTCATGTTGGCCACCCACAAGACACCATCCACCATTTGGAAAGCCTTCGAAGATAAATTCGCTTGTGAAAACACCTCCTCCTTCTTTGACCAGCTAAATGCGGTCCTAGATTCCAAGTACGATCTGTCCGAACATATGCCAGACCACATTAATAAGTACGATACCCTATGGAATCGCATGCAACATTGTTGCTCAACTGCTTTAGAAACCAACAGATACGCTCTACCGTTTGTTTTTAAATTGGCATTTGAGTCAACTGAAGCTAAAGCCGCCGTTCTCCTCTGTTACCTGCTCCCATCAATAAGTAACATCGTCGATAACCTCTAAACCAAGGAGGACCTTACCTATAATCATGTCTACAACAAACTGTTAGACTTGAAATTCTCGGTTAATTCTGAGAATGATAAGGCGTATAAAAGCACCGACATCAAAGGAAAGGGAAAGGCTCGCGATAGAGTCCGCCGGCAACCGGCCGAAATGAAGGAATACTCTTACTGTAAAAAGCACTACCCCTCTGCTCGTAGTAAAGGCCACTCCTAGAATGAGTATAACAAGCTTAAGGCCGACAATGAGAAGCGAAAGAAGGAAAAAGGCCAACACTTGGCTAAGATTGGAAAGGAAGAAATACCTGAATTGGTCAGTACCTCTACATCCTCAACTTTAATGCAAAAGACCCCTCACCCAATCCAATAGGTTATTGATACAGGCGCAAACTCACACATGACTTTGAACCTAAACCTTCTTATAAACTTCAAAACTTCACAAGGCACTATTAAGTTAGGCGATGATTTGGTAATAGAATCATGCAGCCGTAGAACAGTGGAGCTTAAGGCCAAAACATCTGATGGCCAGACAGCCTCTGTCTTTCTACAACGGGTCTCTTGGGTTCCTAAGTTGGGTTCTAGCAACTTGTTATCTTGGCAGGCTATTATTTCTTTTGGAAAAGGGTTTTCTTTGCGGAGTTCTGGGAAGGATATGTATGTTTTTAGGGAAAATAAAACAGAGGTCTTATGGGGAAAGCTTGACGGACAGGACTACGTTGTGCAAGAGAAAAAGGAGACGGCAAACAAGATAACTTACAAAGAATAGCATGAAGCCCTTAGACATCTATCACTGCAATACCTCAAAGCCGACCACTACTCTGACTCTCCTGCTATTCCTACCATTCCAAAAGACTGGCAATGTGAAACCTGCATCACCTCCAAGTCAGCCAAGTCAAAGCCCAAATCAACTGAGAAACGATGTGACACACCTTTCAAGTTAATTCACTCTGACCTTAGCGGACGATTCTTGAAACCCTCCTTTGGCAACTCCTGGTACTATGTTACCTTCATCGATGACAATACACACTATGCATGGATCTACATCATAAAAGCGAAGTCTGATATGGTAAAGGTGTTTGAACGGTTCATGAAGGAAAGAACAACCCAGGACCCTACCCTTATCAAAAGATTCCATACTGACAATGGAGGAGAGTATATCAATGACAAGATGCTTACACTGCTTCAGAAGCATAGTATTGTACATGATAAGACCCCTCCTTACTCACACAAATATAATAGTGTTGCCGAACAGTACAACCATACCATCATCACATCAATAGACTCTATGTTGACTGGATTTACCCTTAGTTTTTGGGCTGAAGCAGTCTCCACCACCGTCTACCTTAGGAACAGACTCTCCAACCGAGCCATAGGAAATTCAACGCCCTATGAAGCTATCTATAAAACAAAGCAGTTGATCAACCACTTGTACCTATACAGGACCAAATGCTACGTCCATATACCAGAGGAGAAAAAAAACCTGGAATGAAGCTACAGCCCCAGGCCTTGGAAGGATATCTTGTCTGTTACACCTCTTTCAACAAAATATACTGGATATATATACCATCGTAACATCAGATCTCCGAAACCAGACAAATCCATTGAACAACCAAGACAATAATATGGCTTGACTCAACAGAACCGCCGGATCCAGGACAACTGATCCATACATCGGAGAACTTTACGACCGTCACACTTCCCTCTTTCCAGACTGCCCCACACCCTCAAGACAAGCCTCAGGAAATTGGAGAGCAACAAATACCACCACATCAATTACCGCCAAACTCACCTCTATTGATGCCATCACTAAAAGACTCCCTACCTCCTTCACCTAAAGTCGAGCCTCTAGAGGAAGTTGAACGTCCTGTATCACCCTTACCACTACTGGAACCTCCAATACAGGAACCACCCCTAGTAGAGGATGAACAAAGACGAACTTGATCAGAAAGAGCCATACGTCCACTGCAGTGATATGGCAGAAATGCTACTGAAATGCCTGACGGGGACCCAACCACCTATTACCAGGCTATAAATAGCCCCTACCGTGACCAGTAGACCTCAGCTATGGACTACGAGAGTTTGGTCCTTGAGAAAAGTGGAACTTTTGACGTTGTTGATAAACCAATAGGACAGAAAATAATCGATAGTAAGTGGGTTTACAGAGTTAAATGGAATGCCGATAGCACCTTAGAAAGGTATCAAGTAAGCTGTAACGGACAAGGTCCGAGCGGGTAGTCCCAGGCACACCACGGTCCGGCTCTGGAGATATGAACGGGGTTCAGCATCCTACCGAGAGTCTATACATCAAGGTCCCAGCATCCCACCGGAGGTCTATGCTAGAGACAGATATCCCACCTCAGAGGTCTAAGCATCAGGACAGGTTCCCACCTCCGAGGTCTAGACAGATGTCCGGTATCCCACCGGAGGTCTAAGCAAGAGACAGGTATCCCACCTCAGAGGTCTAAGCATCAGGACAGGTTACCACCTCCGAGGTCTAGACAGATGTCCGGTATTCCACCAGAGGTCTAAGCAAGTGTAACGACCCTACGTTATAGAGCTATGGCAACCTAAGTCTACGCCCATACATAAGACCTAGAGGTTATATGGTAGACTAGGCGGGCATGTCTGAGCATGTCTGGGAGATACTCGATGGTCCGGGTATCCTGAAGAACAGAAGGAACTTGTGAAATAGGTGCATCTAAGTAGTGGAAGTAACGTGACCACATCGGCTTCGTCCTAAGGATAGGTCGGAAGGCCGGGTGAGTTTACCCTGTCTAGGTAAGTCACGTTACCCTACCATGGGGACCAGTTTCGTGTCACCATGGACATACTTACCCTACCTTTGGGACACTATTGCCCTACCTTCCGTCGGAAACGTTCTCGGAAAGATTCCGTGTAATGTTAGGATTGTTTGTTACGCAATGACGATCGACGGGCACTTGCTTGCACATTGATTGGAAGACTACGGGAGGAGCTAGAGTGCTCCGAACATGCTGTAACTTGGCAGGATTATTCCTAACAGGTACCTGCGGCCCCAGGGTTCGCCCCGGGCGTCATGGGTCAAAATGGGTGAAGTTGCCGTCTTACTAGTTAAATGGAATCATTGAAGACATGTCCATAACACTGCATACGTCGCTGCCGTCCGTCAGACCGGAAGCTGTTCGCAGGATATATAAGGGGGCAAGGTGAGAAGGTCAAGTACCTTCTCCAAAAAGAACGGAGTAAAACGGACCATAACTGACGGAGTTAGCGTGAGCTATCCGGAAGGGTCCCTCGAGCAGTCCCGGGTAGTGCCGGAGACAGCGAGGAAGGTTTTACGCCAATCAAGCCTACACGTGCCCTTTTGCCGTAGGCTCTTTATGGGTTGTTGGAAGACTCTAATAGCATGATACTTATCACGCTGAGTGGTGCACCGGAGGTAAGGGACCATGGGTAGCGCCCACGGGTCCCACCACCGACACAGCTCTATGTGGGAGCGTCGTAGACCACGTAAGTTCGCAATCAAGAAAGATAGAACTTAACTGGAAGACACCTGATGTCTACGGGTGCTTGCATAGATCATAGCACATGGCAAGAGAGTCATTTAGTTAGGCTTCCTAGGAGTCTCGATAGTTAGCCACTGACGAGACACCGATGCGCAGAGTTTTCGCTCCGGCAGGTATATTGGTAAACACCTCGTAGGAACTGACATGCATATGGGAGAATTCTGCTAGAGTGTGCTGACACCTAAGCCCTTCGGGGATGCGGTAATGGTGCCAGCAACCCTTATGGAGAAGGGTATGCTCATGTTGGTTGGGGCAACCTGATGGGGGAGTTTTTGGTATAAGTCTGACTACTTGAAGCTTATACGAGAACTCTCCTGCCCCGACACAATCAACATCCTCTCGAGAGACTTTAATTGAGATAAGCCTGAGCTTAACGATATTAAGTTTTACCGTTACTTTTATTCTTTACAATTTTGCAAGAGCTTTTGTTTGAGAGATTCGAAGTTTGGTGCGGTCGCATCCTTGCGATCCATCTTCCTGAGGGAGCCCCCGTTACAGTATATCGTTAAGCGAGCTTCTCGCTTAACTCTCCTCCTGATTTTTGGTTGGAACCGACGTTAATAGACCACGATGGCTACTCAAGCTTTGCCACCCACGGTCGAGGAAGGAACGTCGAGTTCGGACAGCAGCTTGGATCGCAACGAGAATCCCCTGGAAGCAGCCATCTTCCGAGCTTCTATTATCGCAGACACACGAGGACTCGGGGAGGCAGCTAACCTGCTGATCGAGGCTGCTCCCATCGAACTCCCCAATGAGTGTCGAGATCTGGTCCTACCGGACCCCGGCATCGCCGCACTATCGTTTACCAATGACATCCCCTTCGCACAAGGTGTCCTTAAGGACAACCCCAAAGCCGAAGAATTGACCGTCGCGCAATTTACACGCGATTTCGTCGAGCCCTATATCCTACGGGAAGTGATGCAGGAGATCACAAGGGCCAAAGGGGAACTACATAATTGGAATAAGAAGACACAGAAGGTGTTCCGGAAACAGATCATAGATTCGTCGGTTGGTTGGATGAAGAGGCAACAGGAGGCGTTTTTGGTCCTGTTAAGGAAC
This sequence comes from Tuber aestivum, assembly GCA_900010015.1. Lineage (NCBI taxonomy): Eukaryota > Fungi > Ascomycota > Pezizomycetes > Pezizales > Tuberaceae > Tuber > Tuber aestivum. The sequence continues at coordinate 974,578 of LN890948.1, forward strand.
CAAGAAACAATGAGGATACGCATGGCAGCGTTGGAGAAGGCAGTGGCAGAAGGGTATAAGATAGATGAGGACAATGATGTCCTGATGATTGAGGCTGTCCCTGCGGTGAAACTGATCAAAGAGAGACCTGAGA
>LN890948.1:983671-1014885 GCA_900010015.1 Tuber aestivum
AACTAAGGAGCGTTCAAGCGAGCTAAGGTAATCGTCCAGTATCCCACTGGAGGTATAGGTTAAGGGGCCTCTGTATCCAAGGTTATTCCGTCTAACCTGTATGCGGCCAATGAGAGAGGTTCAAGGAGGGTTGCCAACATCAAGCCGGCATCCACCTGCAAGGAGCATAATCAACTAAGGTCCAACTAAGAAGCGTCCAAGCGAGCCAAGGTAATCGTCCAGTATCCCACAGGAGGTCTAGGCAAAAATCAAGGAAGGTTGTTGGTAGACTGAGAAGGTTCTGAGGTTCGTTGCTGAGTACAATATTGTTAAGTGATTCACCAGGGTCAAAGGTCCTGAGATCCTAGGGGCCTACCGGATTTAGGGGGGAAACTACCATTGAGGTAGCTAACCAAGGATGGGCGGACACGAAGGAAGGCCACGACTGCGAAAGGCTCTGGCAGGAGAACTATCGTCGAGATAGTTAACCAAGGACGGGTGGATACGATGGAAGGCCACGAGCACAAAGGGTTCAGGTGGGAGAACTATCATCGAGATAGCTAACTGAGGACGGGCAGACACGAGGGAAGGCCACGAGCACAAAGGGTTCCGGCGGGAGAACTATCGTCGAGATAGTTAACCAAGGAGGGGTATACAGGAGGGAAGGCCACGAGCGCAAAGGGTTCAGGCGGGAGAACTATCGTCAAGATAGTTAACCGAGGACGGGTGGATATGAGGGAAGGCCACGAGTGCAAAGGGTTCAGGCGGGAGAACTATCGTCGAGATAGTTAACCGAGGATGGGCGGACACGAGGGAAGGCCACGAGCACAAAGGGTATTAATCAAGGAGCGCGAACCATACAGCAGGTTCACACTTGTGGGCCGGCTAAGACTAGCAAAGCAAGGCAAGAAGATAAAGAGACACAACATATCAATGTCGGTCTCTTTCGTAGTCCAGAACGCGGAGTGGTAATCAATCTGAAGGTTACTTCATGATAAACTTGAAAGCAAGGAGTAGACATAATTCCTAAGTATATACAAAGGTAGGAGATTACCAGATTGTGTACAGAAAGTAAAATATCCAGGGGCACATCCCATAGATATACTCAAGGACATCCCTCAATCTATCGGCGCTCCTCCAAGCGCAACTAATAATATAACTATAGGAAATCCTCCGATCTATAACATATGTCCCTTCTGTACGTTCCAAAACACTAAGGAGATCCTTCGTTATATCTGACCATGTGCAGCTGTATCTCTTGCTACATGGAATCGCCACATACTAATGTCCTCCTGCCGCACATGGTCAACTGGGTCCGTCTTACCACACCTATTCCTTCAGAAACACGAATCCTGAGAACTGCTAAGAGCTCCTCTAGGTACGAAACGTGAGACAAGAGTGAAGAAAATTTGGTGGCCGTAATACAAGCGCCATCGCCAAAGAGTTCAGTCAAATTCCTGGCTTTGACTTTGAAGAAACCTTTACCCCCATTATCAGCTACGAATCTCTTCGCTTCCTCCTCGCGATATGCGCTAAAAACAAATGGCGACCGCGACAATTCGATGTTAAATCCACTTTCCTATACGGCGAATTGAAAGAAGAAGTTTACATGTGACCGTTACCTGGGTTTGGTGACGAAGGAAAAGTATGGAAACTTAACCGATGTCTCTATGGACTTAAGCAATCTGCAAACGAATAGTATGCTCTCTTTGCCAGATTCTTGACCTCCAGAGGATTTGTGACATCATCACTTGACCCATGCATGTTTGTTCACGATAAACACAACATCTACATTTCGATTTACGTTGACGACATCGCTATCCACGCAGCCAACACTCCCGAAGCTACATCTCTCGTAGAAGACCTGAAAACAGCATTCGAGATCAAAGACCTAGGGGAAGCCACATTCTTACTCAGCTGGCACATCGCATACGCACCAGACGGGCTACATCTTACCCAAGAGCAATACGTCAAGTTGATCCTCAAGCGATTCAAAATGGAAGACTCAAACAGCGTTTCTACACCCTTACCAAAAGGCATTCAACTTATGAAAGGGACCAAAGACATACGCATTCAAGACCCCTCCACTTACCAATCGATGATAGGATCACTTATATATCTGACTACTGGCACAAGACCTGATCTAGCGTATACAATTTCTTTTCTCTCACAATTTTCTGCCTGCTCTACTGAGCAACACCTCAAGGCCACCAAGCATGTCCTTCAATATATTAACAGAACAAAATACATTAGACTCTTCTACCCTTACAATGCGACAAACGCTATCAATACCTACGTTGACGCAGACTTTGCCGCTTGCCTCGATACTAGCCGCTCCTTTTCGGGATATATTGTACTTCTCAACGGTGCATGTATCTCATGGTTCTCGAAGAAACAAGCCTCAGTCGCGCCATCAACAACTAAAGCCGAATATATGGCAATGTCACTTGCCGCAAGACAAATCCAATGGTTCCAAAAAGGTCTTAAAGATATCCGTCGTGACTTACCGATCGCTTTGCATGGAGATAATACTGGCGCAAATTTTCTCGCAAGAAACCATCAGCTAAATGAGCGAATAAAACATATTGATGTACACTACTACAGAATACGGGAAGAAATCAATAAAAACTCGTTCACACTCTTGAAGGTTGCATCCTCTGATAACCTTGCCGACATCTATACAAAAATCTTAGTAAAACCGGCACATGAACAGTTAATGGAACTTTTAGGCTGTAGATAATGAGGGGAAGTGTTGAATTTCCTAATTTGTTTCATATGTATATTCTCCTTTGATAATATCGTATATTTCTCTACTTAGTATTATTTCTATATTACCAACATTACTACAGTTGGAATATGTATTACGTTTATTTCATTTGATATTTCATGATACAATTAGGGAATTATGGCGTGCTTTCTTATCTGGTGTTCAGGTTTATTTCTTATATTTTATCCACTCATACCATCTTAGATTTACACATATTTTATGGGATTTCCTTGGCAGTTCTTCAGGGTCAGACATGTTTGCACTTATGTTTTTCCTACTTATATTATGGTCAAACATGTTGACACTTATGTTTTTCCTTATATTTTCTCTTGGTTACTTGAAGGATGCACACCTGTATAAATAGGGGTTACCACCCATCTCACTTAAGAGAATCAAGGACAAGAACTACTACCAATCTACCTTCATACCAAACTCCTCCTTGCTTAACGTGCCCGTGGTATACTCTTCCTACTATGTTGTATTTTCGTATAGAGTTATTAAGATAGTGCCGTACTGTACACATTAGCACAGATACCATACGGTGGTGTTGTGGTGATTCCTCAAAAACAGGAATGTGTGTGTACGAGTATACGAGTACAGGTATGATAGGGTAGTCCCGTGAATTGTGTGGTTGTGCCAAGAGCCCGAGGTAAAGAGGTAGGCCAGCGATTGGTCGGGTACGGGTACTCTTGATCATGATCAGGCCGCGTGCTCTCCCAAGCCTTTCCTCCCAGTATAGTCATGCTTGGGAACTTCTGGGCTTATTAACAGCTGGGTCGCACAGAGTGCGGTACGGCATTGGGCCGTACGGCGCTCAAACCGCACACACTCACGATTACGGTAACTCTTCACGGACTGTAGGACTACCGTAATCGGACCCTGATTCTTCGGAACACCGGTCCTGTCATGCTATGGTGCTTAGTGTGTTATGTTTTTTGTTTTCTTTTGCTGCAACAGGCATCTCAGGATTCTGCGCTCGAGTACGAGTACCGTACCGGCTGCCGGCACCGTACGGTACGGTAGGGGGGCATGGCCTCAATAGCTGCGGATATCATTGCGCATACGTGCTGAAATGACCTCCAGCATTGAAGGTGAGTAGCCAAGTTTTCACCATCCCCCCTTGCGCCACAAACCCGACGAATAGGCCACTATTCACGGGATCTTTCTCCTGAGGCGCTGGGTTGTACTCGTATTTGCACATGTATCTTTAGAGGGTGTTATGGGTGGATATCTTTTGAAAGCGGGAGGCATATCAGATGGGATAGTGAATACCCCCTCACTGCTTAACTCTACTCGAGTACAGGTATTGGCACATGCCAGATTCGCACACCCTTGCGTGTTTGCCAGGAATCATGCCGGTATTCTACGGTACTAGCTCTAATCGAGATTTTTCCCTCCAAATGCCAGAATCAGAAGACCGCGATGTACGCCAGGTGTGACAGAGTTTTTGTCATTGGGATGCTCGCATGACCATGAAAGTGTTTACTCAAACACCCATGAATACCGTAGCGTACTATCTAGCGTGCTGGTATCATCGAAACAATGAGCCATGGAGCTACAGTACTTGCATCCACACTTCAAAGAATTTCGCAGACACACGCGCCGAGGGTGAGAGAAGGAGCCAAGGGAATGGTCTCGTGGGTCGCAACGAGAACCCGGACGATGGGACCTGAGGCTTAGACTACCTGAGTCTTTTCACTGGGCGGTCTGAGTGAGCAAGCCACCTGCGTACAGTACCGTGGTGGATGACCTGTGGAACGCATCCCTGAGCCGCACCGCCCTGCAGGTTCCAGTGCTCTGGTAAGAGTACGCTACAGCAGGCCCAGCCCGGTTCGCGATATCTCAACTAATCCCCCCTTTCCGATCAATACTAACTTAATCGCTTCCTCCTTCTGAAATTCTTTCAAAGGTGTTCAAGACATCGTCAAGCGGGAGGATGTTTGCACCATCTAAGGTAACTTAACCCATAATCTTAAAGGCGTGGGGGGGGGAGATTCGGAGCTAAGCGCAAAGTTCGGATGGCTCGATCGGCTGGCAGCTGGATCAGAATGTTGCGCACCAATCGGATCGCTCGTGGTCAGGGGGGAGGGGGGGTAGAAAGCTTGGGGGGTGCGTCCGGTTGCCACTCCAAACCCATCATTTTGAGACTGACTCTAGGGGTTTTGCAGCAAAACTCTATTTCTGGTCGACATCAAGACACAGTACCGGTATTCCAATTGCAATAATGGGCCCGGAATGGGGGTTTCCAAAAAATAAAAAAATAATGGAGAAACCCTATTTTTTACCATTTTTCCTAAACATGCCCAACCAAACTCATCCCAGGATGACTGTTATCTCAAATGGCCGCGTGCCAAACACCCCCTAAGGTCTGAACAATGCACAAGTATGAAACCTCGCTTGACCATAACACAACTGATAGGGAAAAACAAGGAAAAAATGGAGGGACTGGAAAAGTGATAGAACAATGGAAAATCCTTCTTGAAACTATCGTAGGATGAACTCGAGGAAATAGATTAGCAAACCACCAAAATGTGATGGGTCGCAGGAGTAGTCGGAGATGCAAGTCGTGCTTTGAGGGTTTAGCATTTTCTGAACGGGCGGACAGCTAGTCCGCACCCTTAACTTTATGGCGGCTAGTACGGTACGAGTACATTAGAAAGATAGATGAAGTTCCAGTCGACTCGCACGAGCAGACTTTGGTACGGTAGTCTACGGGGGCGTGGGCTTTGCTTCCGCACTTGAAATGGGTTGTCAACTAATCTCCGAGGAATACAGATACTCGAAGGTGGGGGAGGGAGATCGCTGCTGGCTAAAAACCCACAACATGAATTTCTGTCGTGTGAATCAACCTTGCGCTCTTGCTTCCTTCTACAAAACTGATATGGCGTGAAGGGAGAAGGAACTGGAGAATACCGGGAGGGGAGCGGTATCTGGGGCCTGTTTCTTCCCTGAGATCCTGTAAAGGGTGACCGGTGAGGCTCCTGTTTGTGATGATCGATTGTTCGCTTACCGTGGTAGTTTGGGTGACATTCGGAGTCCCTTATCAGTTGGAGCTCGGGGCCAGAGATAGAGAGACACGCTCGCAATTTCCACCCTCACACACCTACATGCTCGCCCCCCATACACACAATCCATGTCCACTTTCGCCCTGCAGCTGAGCTCTCTCCTTGTTACTACCGATATGGGGAACTCTGTAGCGATGACACCGGTAATTCCTGGAAGCTATCTCGAGTCTACGGGCTGAGGTTTTGGCTAGCTTCTTATCTGCGGTATGATGATGGTACTGCTTGATTGTCTATCTGCGAGTGCTCGAGTACCGTACATCCTCCGCCCTCCCCCCCCCCCTTGCTCGTGGTCCATCTTCCCATCCCTCCCCCCTTTCCCTCATCCGTGCTGTACTCGTATAATACAATTTTATTTCCTTCCTCCTCCCGGTTGCCGTGCTCTATTGATCTTGTTCTGCATCTAAGACTTCGTATAATCGCTTCGATCTCGATGGTGAGACGCGCATAGGAAACGGTTGACTACGCGCCCTCTTGTTTATATTTGCTCGTCTTCGCCTCAGTGGCATCACCCAACGAAACAGACTGATCCTCTTGGGACTTCGCCAGGAGGTAGCTGGAGCTGGGACTTTTGGGGTGCGTGTCGTTTGCTCCCGAAAATCGAGTGGTAAAGGTTGTCTCATGAGACTTCCCCCACCGTCTCCATATATCATGAGCTAATCCCCCTGTTCGTTAGTTAAAAGTGGATTTTTTGAGCCCCGTGTGCTATTTCCTCTTCTGAAGTGAAGACTGTGTCTCATGTTCGAGGTTTTACGTAAAATAGGTCTTCAGAAACTAGGGTCCTTTTCTACCCTTACCGGAGAATAGAAAACACGGGTGCAACCCCTTTCCATGCCTGGGCGTGCCCTCAGAAGTTTGAATTCTAACACTGTGGTGGATTTAGCTTTCGGAGAGAGCTTGGGCCCTGCACTCTGCGGCTTTGCAGCCATAGGCTTGGGCTGTTTGCCCCTCTTTGTTGGATCGGATTCTGTCGGATCGAACTTTATCCGCGGGGTTCAGCGTCACCAGTTGTCGATTCTCGGTGTTTTTTGTCACTCGCTCCTTTCCATTTTTTTCATCTTCACGGTGTTTGCCCGCCTCTGGAGATTTCGACTTCCTTTTCATCTTTATCTACTCCGCGGTTTAAACGTCTATATTCGGGGCATGCCAGGGGAATCACGACTGTTTTCCCTATTCGGTACCGCCAAGACTTGATCCTATAATTTGTTCGCTATATAGCTAGCCAATTTTAGGGGTCTTGTTACCGTACTGTGCTATCGGAGGGGCCAGGTGTGATACACGGCGCGAGGATTTATCATCGATTGCAGCCGCTGCCAATCCGGCTCGGTTGGATTTCGAGAAGTTTGTGACTTTTAGGCAGCTATGTTGCCGCCCCACTGTGAACCCCAAGGGGCTTTCCTTACTGCCATTTCCTCCGCCTTCGGGACATGTGTCCCTTCGACTGTAAGTTTGATATCAACGGTTTTCGGAGCGTTATCGATGCTCTCTTGGCTGTGTGCCCAGATACCACAGGTACATAAAAACTACCTCAACCAGTCTGTGGAAGGATTATCATGGGCATTTATGGCGATTTGGCTGGCCGGTGATATATGTAAGTAGTTCCTATGCATCTGGCCGAAAGTTGATCTCGGGGGTGGGGGTTTTGAAGGGATTAACCGCTGATTTGTGGAAACAGGCAATTTTACGGGTGCAATACTCCTCCAGCAACAGTTTTTTCAGATCGCTATAGCTGCATATTACGTTTTAATAGACACGGTCTTGGTGTTCCAATTTTACTACTATGGATTCGGGTCGGAAAGGCTCGATCGACGCGCTCCTGCGATTAAGAAGAGTGAGGGCGAGATTGAGGAGGATAGTAACCAAAGCCCATCTCCATACAGCTATGGGACCAATCAAGTTTGCATTACCCGCTCCAAACTCTTTAGGGTCATGCCCATCTAACAAACATCGCAGAATCCTGACCTCGGCGGATCGAGGGATAGGGTGGCAAGGACATATCGTGACAACCGCAGCTTTCTGACTATAGTCTTTGGATCAGCGGCGTTGTTTTCATCCCGGGCACATGCCGCACCTACGGGAATCCAGGCTCCTCTCGCAGAGATTGATATAGGTCAAGTCTTGAGCTGGACAAGCTGCATGCTGTTAGTAATCTAAGCCCTCACCCCTGCATGTATTGATCCTGACCCCCGACACAGATACTTCTCCTCCCGAATCCCCCAAATCTTGAAGAACCATTCCCGCAAATCAACTGACGGCCTTTCACCAATCCTCTTCATGGCCGCTTTCTCGGGAAATTTCTTTTATTCCGCAAGTCTGATCATTAACCCACTTGGCTGGAACGACTATCCTGCCTACGGAGGCGGTGGGCTCGCAGGACCGGATGGCAGCGCCGCAGACGAGTGGTGGAGCAGAACACTCCCGTTCTTCCTGGGAGCCTGGAGCGTGGTTATTATGGATACTATTGTTGGGTTGCAATTCTATCGCTGGCCACCGAAGAAGGATAAGTTAGAGGTAGTAGGGGTGCAGGTAGAGGGCGAGAGACAGGGTTTACTCTCGGAAGTAGAGAGCTCATGTAATGATGCCAGAACTGGTTAGGATTGGAGTTGGGGGGTTTCATCCTTTTTCTTTCGGGGAACTCGTTTTACTGTTGCTGGGTTTTCGTCTTCACATTTTGCTCATCTATAGCTCGCGCTTGGGGTCTGGCTGCTTGGCTTAAATTTCCGTGGTTTTAGAGGTGCTAGAGGGATTTTTTGTACCTTTTTTTCCTATTTACATTAGCTGGAGTGGGGCAAGGTAGAGTTTGGTCAGGTTCGCTTTTTTTTTGTCGCTTCAATTTATCGCTAGCTATTTGGCATCTCTTTTCCTGAACGGTTCATGTCTCACAAAGAGTCGCTTTCATAATCACTTTTAGTAAGAGCAATTGAAAGTAGGGAACTTGACAAGAAATGGGGGAGAAAGGACACCTTCCTTTGCTTCCTCTTATCCCCCCTAGTCAGTCAATCGAGTAAGTTAATCAAAACACGTGAATCTTCGGCTCCTTAGCCCCCCCGAACGTTTTCTTGACCATATCCCCATAATATACAACTCCGAAGATTAATCCGTTGAGTGTGGATGCGTGGTTGAGAATCGCATTCTGCTGGGGGGTTCTGGAGGTTAGCATTTCTACGATCGCGGGGGGGTAAGGGTGCGCACACAGCAGGTAGCAAAGTCGAACATCTTCGTGTTTTTAAGCAGGATGTGCGGGAAGCGAGTTGGTTTCTTGGTGGTAGGGTTGGGGAGGGGGGGCATGAGCGGTATGAGGTGTGATATATACTGTTGTCGGGGGTAGGATAGAATGCGGCAGGGTATACGGAGGTACAGCTCCTAAGTTTCGTATGATACAAGTATGCTTCACAGGGGCCAAGGGCAGCAAACCTCGCTTGTGGAACCCACAGAGCTTAGGCTCTGTACCTCCGTAGGTGATCTACCGGTACCGGTATGTGGGATTGGGGATTTTGGTGGTTAAGGCCCGTGGTTGGAAGCGCACCGTGTGCCGGTACCAGGTATTGGGCCTTTTTGGGGGCGTTTGGGATGCTCATTGTTGGGATGAGTGGGGTGATGTGATTTAATGAGCGGAGAGGGGTGGTGGCGGGGAGAGGGGGTTTGGTTTGGGTAGGGGCTTGTTTTGATGCGGAATGGAGTTGGGTATGATATCGCGCTGTGGATCACTGTGATTTGACCAGCGAGCTATGATATCGAGATGAACTCAGGCATTCTGGAATGAGGAATGCCGGTTTTGCTTTGCAACGCTATCTCACCGTATACCGCATTTGATACGATTTCTCATATACCGGTAGCATCATACCGGTGGCTTACGAAGTTTGGGGTTTCCCTGTGCTGTAGTCTATGTACCAGTGGGACACACTAGATTCCGACTCTCTACGAGTATCATGGTCTCGGAAACCCGGCCTGCCACAGATCCTGTGATTGCGGATTGATAAACGGATGGGGGTTTCCGAGCTGCTCTGCCGTATTCCGGTATATCTGTTATCTTGAATAGGAGAGAATTGTCTCAGGAGGTCCAGATTTCCCTTCTAAGTATGATAAGGCGTTTTTTTAATTTTATTTTTCGTCTGGCATTTTCTCCCGTACCTCACTCGGAATGGCAAACTCGGACGTCCTGGGGCGATTCTCTCTTATTCAAGATTGATACGGTACCGTATGACTGTAACGAGTACCGTACTGACTAGTATGATGCTGTATGTGGGCAGAATTGTCGCGGCTGTCTGGCCCTGAAATGTCTCTCTCTACGGGTCTATCCGTTGCCGTACATATGATACCTAAACCTTTCCTTTCACCAACCCCAGTCCCGTGCCCCTGGCAGCAAGTGGCGAAAGTTAATCTGGTGACGTAGGTCACGTGTCACCCCGCATCCCACCGTGCTTTCTCCGACGAGCTCCAACGCAACGCAGAAGGATCCGCAGATCCCCACCGGACCCATCACCAAATTCGGAAAAAACCCCAGACAAACAACGACAAAAGGTATAGGATAGAAAAAAGAAATGTTCAAAAAGAAGCCAAATGTGAACTACTCCCTCTCCCCTCTCTCCGCCGTTGTGAAGAACTAACGGTCTTGGTTGGTGATAGGTCAAACAACTTGCCCCCCTTCGATCTACCGACCGCCGCAAACTCGCGAACCAGATTATCAAGGACTTCAACTTAACGCCTCCGCCTCCTCCGCCAGCACCACCTCCAGCACCAACGAATACGGAAGCATTGGGTGAAGCTACTATCGAGAATGCAGAAGCAGGAGCGGCAGTTCCCCACCCACCGCCCCCCAATGCTGGTGAAATCGCCCTACGCAACGCCTTGCTCCCTGACCCCACGAATTCGGCGAAAATCTCTACAACCCATGGACCAGATCTGAAGCCCATCGCCGGGATGATCTACTTAACGAGCGATAAGCCCCCACTCCCGCTGTGGGTGAAGATGGGCTCCGAAGAGATGTTTCCCACTGTATACACCCTCTGGCGGAACCCCGGTATCGTGCCGGTGGTGCATACCCACGCACCGGTGATGGAGAGGTTGTGTGATGGCGCAGATTTGATGATCCCAGGACTCGTCGGGCCGTTTCCGGAGGGGGCAAAGGTCGGGAGGGTTGTGGGGATTGCGAGTTTGGAGAGGCCGGGCATTCCGGTTGGTGTGGGGGTTTGCGAAGTGGATGTTAGTGCGCTTGAGTGGGTTGCTGGGGAGAAGGGGAAGGCGGTGAAGGTTTTGCATTGGGTTGGTGATGAGATCTGGAAGCTTGGGGGTGAGGGGACAATCCCTGAGCGGTTGGGGGATGAGAAGGGGGTTGAGGATTTGGAAGGGGCGATTGGCGCAGTGAGTTTGAAAGGTGTCGACGAGAAGGGGAAAGGGAAGGAGGTGGAGGTTGGTAATGATGGTGCAAGTGATGGGCAGGAGGATGTTAGGGAACTTTCGGTGAAAGGTTTGCCTTGACTGAATTGAGTGGCATTTGCTCGTTTCTTTATTTGATGCTGGATGTTAACCGATACTAGAGATTGATGAAGCATTCCATGCGGCGGCAATGTTTGGACTGTTTGATCATTTCGACACCGGAAAATTCACTTCGTTGAGTTTCCCACTCACTTCCTCGCAGTTTATATCCACACTCGTCCTACCGTATCTCCCACCAGCATCAAGCTTTCCTCCGCACAACCTTCTGCAAAATACCGCCCCCCATCCGTCTCTACAGATGAAGAGATCTGGCCACAAGAATGCTGCAAAGTTCTTGAAACTGCTAGATAAGGAAGGGTATATCAAGGTTAAGACTAGGAACGGGGGAGAGGTAGTGGTGATGGATGTGGATTGGGACCACGACGATGTCAAGGGTTTCACGCCATATGCCCTTCCCGTACCACCCAAAGAGCCCAAGAAAGAGACTAGTACTGGACCTGCGAGCGGATCCACCGCCCCTAGTCCAGTAAGGGTAGTAGAGCTCTTCAAACCAAATGGAAAAGCCACATCGATATTCTATGAAGTGGGGGTAGGGTATGTCCCCCGCTTATATAGCCCCTTTGAGTGAAACGCCCGCTAACAAAACCTAGAACAAAAGATTTCTACACCTCCGCCGAGGTGAAAGCTATCATGAATAAATATCTTGAAAAAGAAAACCTAATAAGCACTACAAACAAACGCGTAGTAAAGGTCGATCCCAATATCTCAAACACCCTCCTAAGCACGAGCCTCCCCGAGGACAAAGAAGCGCTCAGAGCCGGCACGGCAAAGCGTGACTACCTCGGCGAGAAGCTCTTAAAGGCCTGCTCACCATACTATCGCGTTCTACATGCCTCCGCTGATGAATCGAGTAAGCCCAAATCCGGTGCCCCGCCAAAGGTTTCCATCATACTGGAATCGCGACAGGGCAAGAAGACTGTGACGAGGGTTAGCGGATTGGAGCCGTTTGGGATAGATGCCAAGGGCGCGGCAGAGGTGTTGCAGAGAGCTTGTGCGGGGAGCGCGAGTGTCGGATTACTGAATGGGAGTAGTCCTAAGACTCCGGTTATGGAGATTGTGCTCCAGGGGAGTCACAAGAAGGCTGTTGTGGAGTTGCTGGAGCAGAAGGGGGTTGTGGGCAAGTTTGTTGTTGTTAGTGATAAGACTAGTGGGAAGAAGAAGTGATGTGAGGTGGGGGGGTAATGCTGAGTCAGACGTGATAGTGCATGTAACCAGCTGGCCGGTCAGCTGATCTCTCATACTTGTATGGATAATGAGTTGGTATTTTATATCCCATTGGGAAGGGGATTCACTTAGCGGAGGAGATGCCTTCTTGCTCGTAATTCCTGGCGTGTCTTTGGGCTAGGCCTTTTTGGAGCTCTAGAAGATTTTTGTTCGCTGCTACCACGTGGGTAGCGGCCTTGGCGCACACATTTTATCTTGTGAACTCACTGCGGCGCTGGGGTATGGCAACTTGGTTTTCCACCATCCACAAGATTAACTGAGTGTCATATTATTCCCTATCTTGAAATTCGCAGCATCACAAGTTGGGGGGGGGGGGGAAAGGAAGACCACCCAGAAAACTGTCATCAAACCTGAGTTGCACATGCTCTTTAGGTTTACCCATTTTATTGAGCGGGGGTGTACCGTACAACCCCGGTACGATACCGGTATCATATTTTCTCGATAGGGTATCCCGATAGGCCACGGAACATCCCTTTGCGCGAGCGAGATATAATACGGTATGATGCCAACACAGCACCGCACTGTACCTCTACCATATGATAATAGTACTTGTATGTAGCGCAAAGATGCCTATCGTTGTCCGCCCTGAACCGGTATCCCGACAAAACCGTCCCTTACAAGCCCCCCCCCCACACAACTCGGTGACTGATATTGGGTTCATGGTAATGCGTCGTGTATTGGTGGGGGCTCACTTCGGTGAGTTGGTACAGTACCAGGAGATGGGGCCGAGGGCCACGACTAAGCTGAGCCCTATGTTGCCGCTCTCCGGAAAGTTTAGATGCAGGATAATAGCACCTCAGAGACCGGGAGGAAAGGTCCGGGAGATTCTTTGGGGTAAAGGGCTATATGGGGAGTTTTCTGTAGTGGTCTGCTGACTGTTGTTGTCATATTGAAGCCCCTGGCTTTCGGGAAAAAATGGGATGCGAGTGATCTGGGATGATGAAGTGTTTTGTTTCTGCTCCTTGAGATGGCTTTCGTGGGGGGGGGGCAGATGTAACAGCTTGGGAAGACCGGTAATGGATGGCGAGGGTTTGGCTAACTAGAGCACCTTCCGCTAATGCTAGTACTCTTGCTTTTCTTCCTGGAAGCTGGGGAAGCAAGGGACGTATATGTCCCAACCAAATTTTTTTGTATGAGGACCTGTAGGTGCGCTCACGGGTAGGGGATCGCAAAAAGGCTCTTTGCGCACCCGGGTGCACCTGGTGATTGGCTACGTTTGTCTGCCTAGCTTGCAAGGGGGAGGAGATAAAAAAAATAAGGTATGATATGATATGATGGGTTTTCCCCCAGTTTATCGGCCGGTTGACCTCTCTGGCATAACAACCTTATCAGAAACGGATCCACTTGATAGCCCAAAGTGCGAACCCCCGTCGCTGTTTGCTCCGATACCCCCCATTTTCCTTCACTTTCCCAACCTTCTGATTAGGAAAGGAAGCGCTGAAGCAATGTCACTCCTGATATCGGAACTATGGCATAACTTGGCATCTCGAGTGAATTTCTCCCTGAGGGTGGAAGACTGAAGCGGGGATAAGAAAAAAGTTAGCGTGCCTTCCGGGTGGGGGGGGAGGGCGGGCGTTCGGTACTAAGGTATGCGTTGGCGTCTTCTCCCTCCTCACCCTTCCGACCCCGTCGGACATATTACGGACTTAGGGGCGCAGCAAGCCTGGAAGGCAACACGTCGGGGGCAGGTTTTTTGGGACGTGTTATCTCGCGGGGACGGAGGAGGGCAAACTATATAGGCGGCAATTATGGTATGTATGGGCTATTAGTATGGTACCTGTGGGAAGGAGCAGGCAACTTGTACTGTATTCGGTCCCAATAATGTGAGTGATATATCATGATCGACTTTGGATTTATCTAGTCCAGGTTGCTACCATACTCTGCCGGGGCCCCCACCCAGACTATTCACGGGTCGACTCTGACGTATTTGAAGATTCACTTTCGTCATTTCAGATGCGTTGAACTGCTGTGAATCTTTCTTTCTTTTTTTTGCGCCCCACGAAGGAACTGAAGCGGAGTGTTTTAAGGCATATCTTGGTTGTTGCATCTGGTTGCCAAGACTTTGGGGTACTCTACGAGCCAAATTGTGTCGTAGCGGCCGTGCGGCCTAAATAGGCAGCATTTGGCCCCTGCTCTCCTCGAATTTGCGAGAATTTGGGCGCTTTTTTTCTTCTCTTTTTTGCAGGTTCTATAAGTTACCGGTCAAGCTATTATCACGGAACAACTTGGAGGGTGACTCTGGTCCACATACGGTCTTCGGTTATCGCACTACTGGTATATGTAGTATCAATGTGGGCTGGTGGGGTCTATGGATTTAGCGTTTGTGCTGGATGTGTGTGGAGGATGGGGTGAGATGGTTGTACTGTATTTCCTAGCTATGATACGACCAAGGCTGTAGATAAGGGAGATACATGACGACCGAGCCTCCTCTCCTGCTCTGGATCACACAAACCCTAAACACCTATACATGAGGGTACAGTAACCACCTATACCACCTGCTAACGGTTTGGTATCATAGGTGTAATATTCTCCAAGGAATACCCGGCCCCGATCGACCCGGCCGATAAGATCGTTCCGTAGGAGATTTCTGGGGAGGGGAGCAGGGGAGGTGTAAGCGTGCAGCTAGGCTTCACGCCTTTTGACAACGGTATTAGAAATTTCTTGTGGTGAGGGTCTAGAGATAGGATGGAAGGAGTGGGGGGTAAGGCTTGAGACACAGGCGCCGAGTCACTATCGTGTGATACTGTAATATCTCGCACATATCACAACTAACACGCCTGGCTCTCGGCTAGGATCTACCTGTTGCTGTGGGTCCGTTGGCTTCACAACGTTTTGCACAAGATCGCGATCCAAAACTGCCTTGAGCCTTCGTGAGCTAATATTGATATCAGCCTGGCCGTGTTTCCAGATACGCGGGATTTCGCGGTGGTGAGCATCAAACGCGATGTGCTTCTTCCTCCCCCTACAAGTGGTGAGATTGAGAATCTGGATATTTGAGTTATTATACTCGAAATGTTTATTTGCAAAAGAGCTGGGGAGGGGGGATAGCCTCAGATTTTTGATGGGGTTCTCTTACTCTCTCTATATCTTAGGCCTACCAACGTGTTGGTTGGTTGCTAGAATCTAGCTTACGGCGTTATAGTGATTTCTCCCTCTAGGGGCACTCTACTGTGCTCATTGCAGCTGGGAGAAACTCGCGCCTGGAAAACAGATATTGATCAGAGGAGCAATCGCGCACATAGAGGCACTCAATATATCATATTATGCGTTCTCCGGTTGGCTGGCTGGCTGGTAGATGACTAAGGTCGACAAAGAGCGCGACTTTCATTGGGCCGCACGAGCACATTATGCCAAAACGCCAGAGACTGACACTACTTTCTTACTTCTTTTATTCCCTCACTTGCTTGTGATACGGGATTGGTATCGTAATGGGAGAAATGTTCCACCCCCCCTTGGTTTTCCATGCATGGCACTAATTTTCGATGCACTCCTCTACAGCAACGAAAAGTAATGAGAATAATTTGGGAATTTTTCATTTCTTGACATGAGAGTTTCACATATCATAGTTGAAATGTTGGGCTACAGGAATTGTTCCACAAAAAAGAGAAAATTCTGAAAGTTGGAGTTTTGAAAGGGAGGCCAAAAATTTGCCCTGGTTCAACCGAATTTTTATGGTTGCTTGGCAACAGAGTAGACCCAGCTTCCTATCTTCTTATCAGCGTCTGGAACTGTTAATAGGGGTTGAAAGGTTCATAGAGCTAAACTGCCCCATGAGGGCTCGTCATACTATCAGAGTCTGGAGGGGGAGGATTTGTTGTGGTTGCTTCTGGTATGATGGCCAGGTTTAATTGGAATTGAAGGGGGAGGGGCACTTCAGGTTTAATTGGAATTGAAGGGGGAGGGGCACTTTTCTTCTGTGGCTTAGATAGTGTATGCGTTCACGTTTTTCAAAACGCTCCCTTTTTATAGTTGCCAACGAATACTCACTTTACCGAAAGATGGAGTTTATAGAAATAGGGAGGGGTCAATTTGAGTGGTTTTATAAATTACAGTTTCTCCGAATACGTTGTTGGGGGTATGGAATCGATTAGATAACATGGGTGGCACGATCCTTTGCAGCCTTAAGGGGAAGTGGGGATGAGTGAGTAGGACTGAGTGGGTTGGACGGGGGCTCCTAGAGAAGGTACCGTACTGCTCCAAGACTAATTTACCTCAGCCAATCCGGTTACCGGAAAACTTGGTGAGGCGCTCCTGAATCCTTCTCTTCAGAGAGACTCCGCGCGCAAGCCCCCCTAACGGCGGGGCTAGGTATTTAGATATCCTATAGCTAATAGTATCATAATATTTTATTATTATCTTAGACATATATCCCCAGTGCATGTTATTATCACAACATATCACTCGACTGATTAGCGGGTGATGCTCTATCGTGCCTCGTAGTGGTAGTTTGAGCCCAAAGAGGTGTTCCTGGAGTCGGGTTTTGTGCCCCCTACCAGACGTTCTGTATGCACTTGGAAGTCCTATGATTTTTTTTGTGAGGTTGGTGGGAGATAACTTTCCGCTAAGTTGTATCATCGGGCCCCGCAAGAGCTAGAAAGGGGCTGTCTTTTTCACCCAGCCAAACTCCATAAAAGTTGCATATAGTCTTTTTCACACCAAGGTGAGTCTATAATTTGCATATTTTTCATCAAGTTAGGTACCCCCGCAAAAGCCACAATAGGACAGCCTTTCTCACACAGCCAACATAATTTTACAGAATGTTTTCCGCCGAGCTAGATAGCCCTGCGAAGGCGAAGGTGATCAATAACAGGAGGGAGCCAAGCTGTGCCGCGCCTCGCTAAGGGTGTCGCTCTCTCGCTGAGCCCTCACACGGTCTACACCATTATTCGCTTAAGCCAAAGTCCGGAGGGAAGTGAGCTGTCCGGCCGTTGCAGCGTTGCCGTAGTGGCGATATCGCCCTATCCAATCGTGAGGGATTCAGATTAGAGAGTTTGCGCAGGTAGACCTAGGTGGGAGTTATCAACGGTGTCACTAGGGGTTGCCACTCGCATGAACAGCCCATCAAACTCCCGACAATTGTTGAGTTTCTTAAATTCCATGTAATTAGGAGGTCAATCTATCAGCCAATTCTTAACTTTCATGAAGTTTCTCTTCTCAGGATTGTCCTTGAGAAGAATAGCTACAAAATCATACCTGAATAGAGGCATAAATGTGCAGTTCAAGTGGGCATTTGTGGTCCTCAATTCCGGGTCCGATTTTCGGGTTTTTACACCTTGACCAGGTGGGACCTAAGAAGCAGGTGGCCAAGCCTTATTGTTAACTTATACTAACACCACCTAGGTCTCACTGCGCAAGCTCTCTATTGTATTTAACTGGTGATAGCAATCGATCAGCAAACTCATACCCTCCTATACGAGTATGACCACGAGCATCAATCACACTATACCCTTTAGAGTGTGATAATTGAGATAAGACTCGAGCCCAACCTCCCACTATCTCCTGCGTCTGTGAAGAAGTAGCGGGCCAGGTTCGGAACTGTTACCGCAAATACTACTTTTAAATCTGGATCGACGGAAACGATAGCAACGGTGAAGCGGCGGGACGGCTAGTCGAGACACCAAGAGTTCACACAACAAAACAGTCGCACACCTAAGGAGCGGGAAAGTTCTCTTTGTTGTCTTCCTATAACAACAATCACCAAGTTCTTCTATACTTCCATGGATGACCACACATCTCTATGCTCTTGCTCATATGCGTCGTGCCTCACCTCCCTCTTTATCTGGCTCCCGTGCTAACAAAGGAAAGGCAAACCCCCGCGGTCCATATCCTCCAGACATCCAACACTCTAGACATCTGACTTTCCAGCTTTCCTTGCACCCTTTCTGGTTTCTGTCCGGCCCTTCTGCTTTCCTCCCGGCGGATGCATTCAGCCAAAGCCTGTGCGCATTCCCGCACCCTAAATGTTTCCCCCAAAGCTTAAACATGCCTGAAGCCAAAGTGCGTTCCCAAGGGCTATCCAAACAAAGGAAGCAACTATGATATCATGAGAGCATGCCGAGCAGCGCCTGGCGATTTCTAACAACCACGACCAGCAGTTATCTGTCTCTTCATGAGATCTTTGGTGGTGACTCATTGTGTCACTGCGTTACCTCACGAATTAAGTTATGTTCGAAAACAGGTCTTTCGAAGGATGCCTGTTTCATTCGTGTTCTCTTGAAGAGTCATCTTGGGACCTTCTGAAGCTGCGTACGCTAGTATCTGACCCTGTTTGGTCATGAGGTAGACTTTCCCCGCGGTTTAACCGCCAACATATTTAATTTTTTGAGAAATATAGTGATAAAATGCATTTCCCTTGATACCTGTTATCGTGCTGGTGGATAGGAGGCTATTGGAGTTGAATAATCCTTGAGAGCCGGGGGCACCCTTATTACCCGCTATTCAGGCAACAGCTTTCAGTCCCACATGTTGCCATAAGAGTTCCCGCTGGCACATCTTGCATATGCAGGCGCCCGCGAACCCGGCCGTCCCCACAAACGCCACTCAGCCACGGGCATATAAAATAAACCCAGAGGACTTGACCAAAAAAGCGAAAAAAACTCACTGACTTAAACGAACATACCCCGCAGTGCTCCCAACTTATCTTACGATTATGAATCTTCCAACGGAGATGGGGTTTGATGGTCTTGGAGGGGAGGTGGAAGATGCTGTTGCCCAGGTGGAGGATTTCGAAGCTCTAAAACGGCGGAGGGAAGCTTCCATGGCTCAGATTCCTCCGGAAATGCCTCACGCTGGTGCAAATGTGCCCACTTTTGTTCGGCCGGAGTAAGTGTTGGCCCTACACCTCACGAAGTTGCAGGTGGTAACTAATCCTTTTTTTTCTTTCGACAGAATCCTGAAGGGCATCGTGAGTGCCGCCACCACTGTTCAAGCATCGTCGTCGCCGCTCGAGGTCCCGTTTGACCATTATTATGTGTTACATGATGGCAAAGTTCACAATCCCTTGGGGGCAGGGTCCTACATCTACAAAAAGGAATACATCTCCTCCCATATTCGCTACCTAGGTCTTCCTCTGCCCACGACTGGGGCCGACAAAACCCCCCGTCGGCTCCTACCACCTTCCACACTCGTCGTCCATATCGGCGCGCAGCCAAATAATTCACCTCACGTTGGCACGATCGTTGTATTTATCCTAGCATTCTTGATTGCACGGGACGTGAAAAAATACTACACAGATCTCCGCCGGAAAGCAGACCTTTCCACTGAATTCGCTGCATGGATTGACAATTTTGAGGTACTTGTGCAGCTGGACGTTGTCGATACCGCTCCCCATAACGAGGAGGGTTGTGTACGTGATGGTATCAACTACCAAAGAAGCCAACGTTTTACAAAAGCTTACTATCGTCTTCTCCCGCATTACGAGGAGATCATGGAGTCAGCAGCCGCATTTGTTGGAGGTTGTATCCCATACAAGTTCACGAACCAAGAAACAGTCGCCAGGATCCCGAGTGTTCCTCGGATCATTGAAGCCATAGTCAGGGACCGCGAAAGGCTTGGAAGGGAACTAGCGCCGGAGACCGGAGCCCTGGCAATGCGTTCTGCATGTCCGCATGAGAGATGCGGGCTTGCCGAGAAGCATGGCATCAAGAACAAGTACTCCATTACCTCCTCAGGATCTGCGATTATCGAGTTCTATTGCCCCGACCACGGGTACCATTCCGTCGACTCCTCGAACCCGGATGAAGTAGCGAGGCTTGAGTTCAATACGCCGCTGAGAAACCTTGTGCGAACATTCGCATATGGCATTCAAACAACCGAGAGCCGAGGAGCAGCGCATGACGCAGGAGCACATGGAGGTACACCGACCCGCGAATTGATCCATATGCGAGTTACAGGCTCGGATTATGCGGGTTTGTATGCGGAACAGCTGCTCTGGCGGCAACTGATTTTGCTGAAACCTGAGACTTCCGGGCTCGCTATCCAACCACCAGTAATCGCATACGCACCGTTGATTCAAGATTGGGCAGGGTCGAAGCTGTCCAAGTCGTTGTATGTGGACAAGGGGGCATATGAGTACTTGAGGGCGACAAGAATGGGGTATATGCTGTCATTCGAGGAAATGAAAAGGCAGGGTAAGGACCACACAATTCTCTTTCGTGAGGTGGAAAGGTGGTTGGATGATCCAAGAAAGTTGTTTCGGCCCTACTCCATCGACTATCTGCATAGGATTTTTGAGCAAGAAGGTGCAAAAGAAGAGGTTATCGACAAGAAGCCGGAACGGAAAGAGGGGTTCCAGTAATGGGCGATACGGGCGACAATGCTATTCCGAACCCAACGAAAGCCTGACAAGAATGCCATAACCGTTGGGCTGGTGGGAAAAGGTCAAGGGGCATGTACTAGTACACTTTTTGAGAGAGAAATTGGATGGGATTAGTTTCAGGATCGTTATCCCTTTGTTTGCAAAGTGAGGGGAGGAAGGAGGCCCAGTATAACCCTGAGAAGAATTATGGTTCAATCAGAAAAAGAAAACCCGTGGAAATGATACAGTGACGACAGAGAAGCAATGCACGCCCTTCCTCACAGAACCAGAGTAGAGTAGAGTCAGAGTTGAGATTTAGTATAGCTAGTAACCATGACTTTAAGTTCAATAGCAATAATGAAAGGGATGTCTAGGCCGTCCTTTTCGCATTCCAGCACTATGGCACATCACGACCACAAACCGACTCAAAACAGTTTCTCCATACCCTCCAGCGGTATCTCTTCAACCATCTTTTCAGGCGCATACACGTACATCTGCGGCACAGAAACATGATAGGCCTTCATCGCCTCCGGTTTCAGCGGTGTCCTCAGTTTATACAGACCCAGCACCGGGTAACCAAACTTGGACACCTTCAACCCATTATCGAAATCGTCATTCCCAACACCACTCGGATCACATACTTGTCCAGGTGTTTTCGCGCGGCCTGTAATTATCACGTGCCTAAAAGCTGCAGGTTTAGCATCAGTTATGAGGATTTTAAATAGAGAGATTGAATCGTACGAGATGGCGGACGTTGGAGCCGTCGTATAGAGCCAGATTCGGGTCACCGTATCCTTCAAGTGGTACTTCCGGTACTCGTAATTTTTCTTCCGCTCCGCAATGAGCTCCACAAATTCGGGTTTGATGGGGAGAATGGCGTTGGCGTAGGAGCGGTCGACGGACGATTTTGAGCGTGATTTAGACGACGATGACGGCGGAGTAACATTTGCTACCTCCCCGCTCAGAGTCAGTTGGCGTGTCATTCTTTTCGGCTTCGCTTCAGTTCGAGTGACAGGCATTGGGAAAGAGAGTAGCAGAGTGTGTGTGTGTGGATATGGAGGGACGCGCTAGATCTCAGTCGCTGCAATGGTTGTGGTTTGAGCTTTAAGGGCGTGTTGTCATGTTCGGCATTTAAGTAAGGGGCTGGGGGTCCTGAGCTCAGGTACCGAGACAAAAGTTCTTGGGAAGGGTTAGATCTTTCCTGTCAGGGTACCGGTATAAGATCTGCCTTGAGGACGTGTTTGGCGCGTTAACTGGTATGCACAATTCTATTAACCTATCGGCCTAAACCTATCCTATCCTGGGCTAGTCGAGATGGCGAATCTCAAAAGTAAATGCGGTATCGTTCTAGAAGGCTAGACTCCGAACCAGTTTTCTGACAAAAAGGGTAACAGCTTTTTTGTCACGGCAGCCTTAATACTCCATGAAATATTTAGTTCGACTCTTGAAGCCTTGAGTCCAACATACTAAACTGTACTACCATCTTAACTTGTATAAGAAAATGGTATACTAGTAGGTCAGTTCAAGGTGAAACATTACTTCATTGATGCAATAATACAAGTGGTTTGAGCGATATCAAACAATAGTAAAGAGTATTTGACATTTTAGAAAATAGGTTGGGGTAATGAGAATTTTTTTTTTAAAGTCTCAGAGTTTGTTAATACCTTCAACCTTTTGAGTATAGTGTAACAACTGAGGAATATAAACTTGGTGGTACAGCAAAAATGCAATAGTGACTGTATAACATAATAGTTAAGACTGTAAGTGATAGATTATAAACTAAAGTAAATAATATATAATAAGAGGTAAAAGATATTAAAGTATATTAATTAAACTTGAATATAATATGATTTCATTCACTTAAAATATACATCTTGCTTGATAATATTATAACACATAATGCTCAACCTTGTATGAAACTAGTATCATACTCCAAACCCAGAATCTTGTATAAAATCTAATCTTCATTTATAACAATGTTACCTAATTAATAATATATTAATTTTACAAGTCTATAATAATCTCCTTACTAGTTATATTTCTTAAAAGTGACTATTCTTTCTTCTCTCAAATCTCAAGCAAATTAATTAGAAACTATTTGCCATAGTTGACTAATCTTCTTCTTCAAATGGAGGTCCACCTACTTTAAAACTCTCACCTATTAATCATTCTACACTATGTAGTCATGTACAATAAGAGAGACTCCAACAAGCTAAAATATATCTAGATATCAATTTCAGTATTCTAGTACCTGTACCAATATCTAATTTATCATCTTCCAATTCTACTCTGAAAAATAGTATGTATAAAACTTTATATTAAGGCCCTGTTCGGCACGTTACTTTTATAGCATAGAAGTGACTTTTATAGTATAAATTTTGGCATATGGGTGTTGATATGTGAAAATGGGTTGGACACCTTAAACCTGGTTTTGTGTAATTATAGTTTCAAGTTTGCATAGCAACTACAGAAAAATTGTAAAACAGAAAAATATTTCATACTCTCACATGTAACCAGTATTACAAAATTCTTTATAGCAGTCAATTCTACTACTAAAATAATGCTCTTAAATATTTTTCTGATAGCTGAAAACTCTGGCTACCTATGTATGCAAAAAAGAGAAAAGTGTAAAATCTGAAAAAATCTAATTGTGAGTCTATAGATGTACAAATTTCTTTGATAAATATTTTTTAAGAGTATTAGAGGGTACTCTACATGCTTAAGAAGTTTTATATGAAGTGAAGCATATTTGTTGTATTGAGAGATTGGTACATTTTTTGCATAATAGCACCCATATTAAAGTTTTTATATAGGGGTATGTTCAGTAACTGACATTATATCACGATATATTTTTATTATGGTTCCAGAAGGCTAGCCTCTATACCAACTTTCCAATAAAAAGTGTGACAATTTTTTCTACAACAGCAACCGTAACACCTGACTAATTATTTCCTTTGATAGTTAAGTTATGAAACCCTAATATCAGTGGTTTTAGATTATCATATTTTTCTATATAATCCTGTTAAGAATCCTACTGAGTAGGACCTAGCGACAGGTAACGATACTTTTCTGTAAGGTGATAGCTCTCAGGCCTGTGCCTACACGATCCCGATAGTGCAGTCCTTTGACTACTATCGTATTCGCGACTATCTTCTTATTCTTCTCTCTAGTCCTCGCTTAGGACTTAATCTCTTCTCGTGGGAGGAAAGCCACTTCTCGGGTTTCTTAAGATAAATCTTAAAGAGCATAAAGGTAGTTTTTTATTGATAATAACTTAAAGGTAGGAAATAAACAAGAAGAATGTGTGAAGAGCTCATACTCAGGGTCCTAGTGACCCCTTTATATAGTAGCTCTTCACCTGGCGTGACTCATACATCTCGTCACGCGAACCCTGTGACTCATAACTATGAGTCATGCAAAATCCATCAGACGACTCATATGAGTTGCTGCGCAAGATGCCTAAAACCAATTAAAACATAATAACCAAGTCAGGTGCGCAACTCGCGTTACCTGAGTGAAACCCATGACTCAGAAGTGTGAGTCATGTGCGAAAGTCATAACATCGTGTGACTCACAACTGTGAGTCACTAACAGGTAAACATAATAACCTATGACGCACTGATATGTATCATGTAAAATCCCAACATACCTATAACTCGGAAGTCTGAGTTATGTGAAATCTGCCTTGCTTAGTCACAGTTTGTGACACATCCTACAACAATAATATTATGATAAATACAATAGTGTCAGAACTGTAGGTATTAGGGTTTTACTATTTAAAGTAAAACATAAACAATTAGTCAGGCATTACGGTTGCCGTTGCAGCAAAAATTGTCACACTTTTCATTGGAAAGTTGGTATTGAGGCTAGCCTTCTGAAACAATATCTCTATAAATTTTTATTGTATGTATTTCTTGTAGGGCCATGTTTGAATCATGAAATATGATACATGTTATGACAAATAAAATAAAGAGTAATCTTACATTATTTGTAGCAAAGAGCTAATAGATTATACATTATTCGAATTTGCATCATTCAACTATCAGCCGGTTTTTATTATAAATGAACAACAATTGAAAAACTTTCTGCCTCAGAGTAGCTATGAGGTCACTACTTCTGACTCTGATGAGAGCTGTTCAGACTCTGATTCCGATATGTCTGAAACAAATGAAGTGTACTGTTAGGCAGAAGCCAATTCTAAGTCAAATGAATTGTAACTGGGGCCAATAAGGTTTCTCGGAGAGTGGTCAAGAAAGCTTATAACAAAAGTATATATTAAAGTATAATGAATATATCAATAAGATCTCTTTTCCGTTCACTAATGATTCTGAAAGCTAAGAATTTTTGTTTTTTTTGTTCTTGTTTGACTCATTGATTATTTGTTTAGGGTACAAAAAACGTATGGAGCGCTACATCAGCAAAAATTTCACTTTGTGTCCTGTGCATCCCGTGCATCTGACGTATGGGACACCCAAATGCAAACCGTTAATCTGGACGTGACGTCCGCGGGATGTCGTGTCCAGATTTGCCTTCCACTTGCGCAACCCATCCTGACCCCACTGGTGTCACGGCCACCCGGCTATATGCATGGGTTGCTCGTTGCATATATTGGTTGTGGTTTTCTTGGTTGTATGGTTGAATTTCCTTAGTAGGAACGATGGGTGTGTGTTGCTGCGCAACGGAAGATAGCGGAACCAGATGGAGAAATCGCGGCTGCGCGCGACGCCAAGGACTTTCTTTTGTATTAGTGATCATGGAGGATTTTCTTAGTATATAAAGGGGTGTGCCCCTTTATATTTTATTTTCTTTATGCAATCTGGTAATCTCCTTTGGACACCTGTACCTAGGAATTATACCCTCTACTTTCTGGCATCCTCTTGAACCTCTGAACCCTGACCCGGGACCCCTGAACCCCGAACCTCATACAACTCGCTTCGGTTGTACCCCCGCACCTAGCCCTCGTCTCCAGATTCCTGCCTATCCTGATCGTGGTATGCCTTGGGCTACCCGACCCTCTGACCCTGTCCGTTACATAAGATTGCGTCCACCAGGACCCAACCCACACCACACCATGGCCACATCCCACCTCTCTAACAACATCAACGGTCCCCTTCATACCCTCGCAAATCTGAGGGATGACCACGCACAAAGCCCAGACCATGACCAGCTCCAGGCCCAGTTCAACCTCGCCAGAAACCTGGCTCGTCAAATCCTGAATGCACCTGCCCCTCCTCCTCGTCAAGCAACCCCCGTCCCTCTCGAACAGACCCCTCAGTACCAACTCCTGCAGCAACTGTATAACCTCCTGGCCCAAGAACGGGATGAGGCCCGTACCGAAGGCCAAGGTGTCGAGGCCCGACTCCTCATCGTCGAAGCCAGCCTCGCACAGGCCAACGCTACCATCACGTCTCTGAACACCGCCCTCACCCATCTAAAAATGAAGCTCCAGGGTGACGCTCACTGGTTCACCAGTGACCAACACCACCTCGGTTATGCCTTCGGCCTCCTCCGTGGACGCGCCTTCGTCCAAGTCTAATACCGAGTCAGGAATGACCGCATTGACTTTGCGAACATGGAGGAATTCTACGCCGAACTGGAACAAGCCTTTGGCGACCGTAACAGGGCCCAAACCGCCCAACGGGCTCTGAGGAGCCTTCTGCAAAAAAACCGACCTTTCATGGAGTACCTTGTCGACTTCTAACGCCTGGCAGTCGACACACTTTGGAACGACGCCGTCAAATGCACCTCCCTGTACCAGGGCCTCAGCACTGGACTGAAGGATGCCCTAGTACATGTTTTTCCAGTTCCTGAAGCTTGGAACGACTACCTCTCCCTCCTTAAACAGCTCGACAACCACGTTCGCGCCTGTGTTGCCGAAAAGAAAGGCTCCTCCTCCTCCTCTTGGAGGACCGCCACCCCCGCGGCGCCTCGCACTCCCGCTCCCGCTCCCCCCCCCGCCTCCACAGCTAGTACCGGCACCGCCTCCAGTCCCTTGGAACTCTCCGCAGGTCATCGAAAGCTGACCACTGCCGAAAGGCAAGACCGGATCAACCGAGGCCTATGTCTTTACTGTGGGGGACATGGACACATGGCTCACGCTTGCCCCAACAAGGGGCCTCGTCCCATGCACCGGGCCAGCACCCATGCTGCCTCTGCTCCTGAGGAGCCCCTCCCTGCCCAAGAAGAGTCGGAAAAACTAGTGGTCCCATATGCAGCCATCGGCACTGACATGGGACATGTTAAGTCTTCTCCTGGTTTAGTTATTTCTAGTTTATCTCTAGACAAAATAGAACATGGAATTGAGGATAACCACTTGGTAGTCGCCTGTGACATTATAGACAACCAACATGTAATCTGAGCCCATGCCCTTATCAATTCTGGAGCAACTGGTTATGCTTTCATGGATATAGACTTCGCTAGCTGTCACCACCTACCCCTATCCCAACTCAAAGCACCTGTCCACCTTTCTGTCATAGACGGGAGACCTATTAGCTCAGGGGCCATTACCCATATTGCTCGTTTCGACCTCAAAATAAATAACCACCTAGAATCCATCCCTGCCTTTATCATCAAGCTCGGTGGTTACCCCCTCACTCTGGGTATCCCCTGGCTGAAACAACACGACGTCACAATACACTTCGCCTCTAACGCCATTACCTTTGAATCGGACTACTGTCTCAAGCACTGTACCCCCGACGTGACGGGTATCCAAGGAATTGAGTACGAGATCCTCCATTTCCTCAAGGCCTACGCCATCCAACGCGCCCTGGACCATAAAGTATTGGAACAACAGGAGGTCAAACAGATTGTTCCTGCTGAGTACCACGACTTCCTACCCGTGTTCCTAGGGGGGGGAACGGGCCCGGCTACCGCCGAGCCGCCTGGGGGTGGGCCGTGGAATACCCTTAAAGCCTGGCTTCACTCCTCCTTTTGGTCCACTATACCATCTGTCCCCACCCGAGCTGGCTGCCCTAAAAGGATGGATCGACGAAAACCTGGACAAGGGTTTCATCAGTCCCTCTACCTCTTCCGCTGCATCCGCGGTACTCTTGATCAAAAAAAAGGATGGTACCCTGCGACTCTGCGTCGATTACCGTGGCCTGAATGAAGGAACCATCAAGGACCGTGGCCTGCTCCCCCTGCTAACCGAGACCTTCATGAATATCGCTGACGCTAAAATCTACCCCAAACTGGATATCCGTGGAGCCTACAACCAGGTCCTGATGAAAAAGAAGAAACGTTGGAAGACAGCCTTTCGTACCTGCTATGGACTCTTTGACTCCAATGTCATGCCCTTCGGCCGCACTAACGCCCCCGCCACATTCCAAGCGTTCATCAATAAGGTCCTACGTCAGGGACTAGATCGGTTCTGCACTGCGTACCTCGACGACATCCTTGTCTACAGTAAAACAGAGGAAGAACACGTCGAACATGTCCGTTGGGTACTGAAGGCCCTGCAAGACGCTGATCTCGAACTCAAACCCCAGAAATGCGAGTTCCATGTCACTCACGTAGAATACCTTGGCTTTATGATCAGCCCCGAAGGTATTCGGATGGATAATGCCAAAGTGGAAACAGTTACCACGTGGCCCGTACCTGACCATGTACGTGAGGTACGTGCCTTCCTAGGGTTCGGCAACTTCTACCGACGTTTCATTCGTGCCTTCTCCCGCCTGGCATGTCCTCTCACTGCCCTCACCAAAAAGGACCGACCCTTCGTCTAGACTCCCGAATGTCAGAAAGCCTTCGAACGATTAAAAGAAGCCTTTACTACTGCCCTGGTCCTAGCCCACTTCGACTTCTTTAAGGAAGTTGTCATCGAAACCGATGCCTCCGACTTCGTCTCTGCCGGAGTCATGTCCTAAAAAGACGATAGTGGACGTCTCCACCCTGTTGCGTTCTACTCTCGCAAACACAGCCCGGCAGAATGCAACTACGACATATACGACAAGGAGCTCATAGCCGTCATCAGGGCCTTCGAGGAATGGCGATGTTATCTCCTGGGAAGGTTGGTAACAATCCTGACAGATAACCTCAACCTCAAGCACTTCACGACCAAGAGGCTATTAAATAATCGACAAGCCCGGTGGTCCGAGTTCCTGTCCCAGCTCAATTACAAGATCGAGTATCAGCCTGGAAAGCTAAATGGCAAAGCCGATGCCTTGACTCGTATGAAGAACGAGACCCCCAAGGAAGCGGAGTAACGGCAAGACCATCGAACTCAAGTGGTGTTGAAGTCTCAGTCTCTGAGTTTGTTGGCGAACATTACGCTTCCTACCGGAGCATCCCCTATTGAAGAACTTTGGAAACAGGCCTATAAAACTGACAGGATCCCGATCCAGGTTCTCCGTGCCCTCGACAATGGCGATAGACACTCCCGTCTCCTGTCACTCAATGAATGTAAGCGTGATGGGGATCGGCTACTCTACCGTGATCAGATCTATGTCTCCCACCATGACGAATTGCGCCTACGGCTTATTCAGGATTCTCATGACCGACCTTCGCCAGGGCACCCGGGACATGCCAAGACCCACGAACTCATGTCCCGACGCTACGTTTGGCCCGGTATGAGGCGGGACATAGGTCGCTTTGTGGCCAATTGCCATGTATGCCAATGAAGTCGTACCTCCCGGCACGCCCCCTTTGGCATCCTACGCCCCCTGCCGATACCCGATCGCCCCTGGGAACACATCTCCATGGACTTTGTTACTGGCCTACCATGGAGTCAAGGGAATGATGCTATCCTAGTGGTGGTAGATCGAATGTCCAAGATGCGCCACCTCATTGCCTGTCGGACCACCATTGATGCTCCTACACTCGCCGATCTATACCTCCGCCACATCTGGAAACATCACGGCCTACCAAAGACAATCACTTCCGACCGAGGCACCCAGTTCACAGCTGACTTCTGGAGAACCGTATGCGAATGGCTTCAGGTAGAAAGGAAAACGTTGACGGCCTTCCACCACCAAACTGACGGCCAAACCGAACGTGCCAATGCTATCATGGAACAATACCTGAGAACCTTCGTCAACTACCAACAAGACGATTGGTCTCTCTGGCTCCCTATGGCTGAGTTGGCGGCTAACAACCATGCCCCCGAGTCTACCGGTTTATCTCCGTTCTTCGCCAATTATGGCTACGACCCCCGCATGGACTTCCTAGACACCTCTGAAGGGACCTCCCATGAACCAACTGCCGGGATGTTTGCGGACCGTATCAAAGAGATCCATGACCATCTACGTACCGAGATGGCCTTCGCTCAGGACAGGCAGCAGGAGTATGCCGACAAAGGAAGACTACCGGCACCCCACTTCCAGGTGGGAGACAACGTTTGGTTAAACGCCAAGAACATCCGGACCAAACGGCCTTCAGTAAAGCTCGACAATAAACGTTTCGGCCCTTACCCTGTCCTCGCCCAGATTGGTACCCATGCTTACAGGTTAGACCTCTCCGTGTCTATGAGGATCCACAACATCTTTCATGTCTCCCTGCTCGACCTCGCCTCCCAGGACCCTCTTCCGGGTCAAAGAATACCTATTCCGCCACCGGTAGAAGTTGATGGAGAATAAGAGTGGTAGGTTGAGGAGGTCCTCGAGGCTAAGTTTGTTCGGAACCGCCTACGGTACCTCATTCGTTGGAAGGGTTATCCAGAAGCCACCTGGGAACCAGCTGACTGCGTTAACGGCCTCCAAGCTCTGGATCGATTTCATGAACGTTACCCCCACAAGCCTGGACCCTTGCCTGAATGACTCACCTCAAGGGACTTCAGCTTTGAAGAGGGGGGCTAGTGTCACGGCCACCCAGCTATATGCATGGGTTTCTCGTTGCATATATTGGTTGTGGTTTTCTTGGTTGTATGGTTGAATTTCCTTAGTAGGAACGATGGGTGTGTGTTGCTGCGCAACGGAAGATAGCGGAACCAGATGGAGAAATCGAGGCTGCGCGCGACGCCAAGGACTTTCTTTTGTATTAGTGATCATGGAGGATTTTCTTAGTATATAAAGGGGTGTGCCCCTTTATATTTTATTTTCTTTACGCAATCTGGTAATCTCCTTCGGACACCCTTTCTTACGTGCCAGGGATATTCCTTTACCTCTTTGAAGCTTTTCGGCTCGGTTATTTATTTTGCACTTTGTTTGTTGATTGTGTTTCGCGCTACCTGAAACATCTTCGCTTCTTCGCTCCCCTCGCTTAGGGTTGAGTTGGTGTGCGCTACCTAGCCTCGAAGGCACTTTGGGCGAGATATCCGTGGTTTAAGCCCGGTAATCCCAGGTGCAGTCGGGCGGGCAGACATGTCGTCTCCCTCCCATTCTCCTCAGGCTTCGGCCTTATCGTTTGAGGTTTCCTCGTCCATGCTTACGGATGCGGAACCTTCCTCCTTCTCCGT
>LN890948.1:1023116-1033158 GCA_900010015.1 Tuber aestivum
AAGGCTCCTTCCTTTGTTGGCAAACGCCTTTCTGCCTTTTCCAATACCTACCGTACCGAACGCCGTTTACGCTTCAACAAATACACCCAGTGTGCCAACTGTCACAAGTTTGGCCACCACAGCATCAAATGTATCCTGCCTCCTTCCTGCCGCTGGTGCCTCCTCCCTCACTCTACTGGGGATCACTCCTGCCCCACTGCCACCTGTCGCCTTCGCGGCCGTCCCTGCAGCCATACCACACTCAGGTATGTGAACTGTGATGGCCCACACGAATCCCACTTGCCTGTTTGCCCTTCTCGCCCCCGTCCAGATACCCAAGAATCTGAGGCTTCGGAGGAACATGAAGAAGAGGTGGACATGGATGACTCTACATAGGTTAGGATACCTATAAGGATATTGCCCTAGGGGTGTCCTGGGTTGGCTATTACGGTGCAAGGGGTGGGCTTTATGCCTGTCTCGACTGATTGCTTAGGGGAGACTGGCTTTGTACCGCCCCTCTGTCATGGCCCTCTTGAGGGACAGTGCTGGAACGTTTTCTTGGGTGCCGGGTGGGGTTGATGATGGTGGATTTATTTTGTTATGAATTTTATGAGGATTTTTGGCGCGAGATCGGACTGCCGATGGTAGTGATTTGTTTTCATTGTGCTGGGATTCCCGTGGCCTGGCTAGGTGGGACGGGTGGGTGCTGGACTGTTGATGGGCTTGTACTTTAGCTTTGGTGTGGGTGCTCGCTCACCAGAGTGGTTAACGGTATGGGGCCGGAGGATCGGTATCTTGTATTTAGTTGCCTGTATTTTGCGGGGGTAGCAGGGCCCCAGTCCCATCGGTGGATCCCAGCCGGCATTAAGCTCCTGTCGGGGGGGCGCTCGATCATAAGCCATATTTGGCGCGACGAGTATAAATAAACTTAGATTCAATTCGGACACCCTTTCTTACGTGCCAGGGATATTCCTTTACCTCTTTGAAGCTTTTCGGCTCGGTTATTTATCTTGCACTTTGTTTGTTTATTTTGTTTCACTACCTTTGAAGCAGATACTTCCCTCCTCCCCTCGCTTAGGGTTGAGTTGGTGTGCGCTACCTAGCCTCGAAGTCACTTTGGGCGAGATATCCGTGGTTAAGCCCGGTAATCCCAGGTGCTGTCGGGCGGGTAGACATGTCGTCTCCCTCCCATTCTCCTCAGGCTTGGGCCTTGTCGTTCGAGGTATCCTCGTCTATGTTGACGGATGCGGAACCTTCCTCCTTCTCCTTGGGTACGCCCTCGGTTATCGTCGACGTCCCGGTTCCAGCACATGAGGCTGTGAAACATCGCCGCGGTCTTGTCGAAATTAAGACACAGTCTTACCGTGCACCTGGAGGGGACTACGGGTTCCTTTCATTTGATCACAATTACGGTTGCGTCAACACCATGAATAAGGCGTTTGATGATGGTGTGAGGGCTATGGTTGCTAATGCCAAGCTTGTCACGATGAAAGAGGTGGAATGTTTGGTTGATGGTTACCTGATGGGCAAGGGTTGTTTGGCTGGGTGTGGCCTGGACCTTGCCTCGACTACCGGTTTCTTTGACCGATACAACCCCGACGGGGGCTCGGAATTCGATCCGTCCCCAACCCCCCTGGCTCCCGGTGACTCGCAGGCAGTGATCCCGGACTCGGCTACCTTGGCCCATACTGGGGACAGCGCTCCGTCCATGATGCAGGCCTCCAGTTGGGCATCAACCCCCCCGAGGCAGATCCTGTCTCGATCGGCAGTGGAAAGAATGGCACCAGAGACGCTGGCTCCTCTGACTCACCGAAGTCACTCCACCCCTGCCCTGGAAGACGCACTTTCGCTGTCTTCTGGGCACATGAAACTCTACGGAAGGAAGTTTGACCTAAGCGCCAGGTCGGACTCAGACTACGAGCCCACGCCGCCCCCATTTGCGGAACGAAAACGACGTGGACGATCCCCCTCGCCCGACCCCACCTTGGTGTCTGTGACCAGTGGTAGTTCGGGTTCGGTTCTTACTCCTACTAAGGGTGTGCCGACTAAGGAAGGGCGGAAGATGATGGTGGTCCCCAGGGAACAACTTACCTTGGGTGAAATCAGACAACAAATGGCTCCGGGATTCAAGCAGGTCCCTTACCCGCCGTCTACTATCGAGTCATCGGACAGGGAGAGTTCCCCCCCTTTGGCTACTGCTGACGTGCTTCCCTCTGCGGAGGTGATTGCCAGGGACACCCCCATGGACATGGGCGGCAACAGAAATACCGAGGCCACTGGGATGGGAGACAGTAAGTATGCTGACTCCGAAGCGATCCCGTCTTCCCCGGTTCGGTCCAGCTTGCCTATCGTGGAGCAACCCCCCACACAACCGGAGTCTATGGACGCACAGGTGATGAGGGCACAGGATGCAATGAGGCAGTTGGACAGTGCGGATGAGGCAATGAGGAGGGTGGATGAGGAATTGTATGCCCCCCCCTCAGACGCTCGGAATCGGTGGTATCCCGGGACTTGATTCTTGGGGTACTTGATGAAATAGGGACCCCGGCAGCCATCCCATGCACTGGAGATGCCCCCAGCCCCTCTGAAGATAGTTCGGATTCGAGCTCTGAATCGGACTACGAAGGCGAGGAGGTTCGACGGTTGTTGTTTGATGGGAAGAAAGGATATGGTAGCTTCGAGGAAGTTGCTAAGGATATGGAAGAGGTGTTCAGGATGTTGGATACATCTCGGATACTGTATAGGTCTTTGAGGAACTGGGTGTTTGGACTGGAGGAGGAGAATAGGAACCTGAGAGAGACGGTTAAGCGTAAGACCAAATATGTGGCAGCTTCCCCTACCCCTCCTCCCCCTCCCCCCCCTCCCCCATACCAAGAGCACTCCGTCCGAGAGTGGGGAGTCAGCTGCGGCTGCTCCTGCTGCTAAAAAGGTGTCTTGGGCCACGGTGGCTAATAGGCACATGGCACCTGATGCCGCCAGAACCGCACCCTCCTCGGCCCCTTCCAAAGCTGACGATAAGGAGAAGAGGTGTTACCGCTGCAAGGTGGTTGGGCACATTGAGAAGGAATGTACGAAGCCCAAGAAGGAGAAGAAGAAGCCAGTAGAGGAAGCCCTTCCGCTACCAGCGGGGGTTAGCAGGTCAAGCTTCTCCAGCTCGGACAGTGATGGTGAAGTATCTGATACCCCCACCCCCAAGGCTGATACTAAGGCCCGGACCAAGCATCGACTGGTCTAGATGAAGAAAGCCTCGGTAACCGAAACACCCTCGACGGCTGAGGAACCGACCCTCCCTGAAGGGCCAGCAGCAGCAGTACCTGGGGCATGGAAGACTGTGGTGGGTAAGAAGAGCTACCTTGCTAACACCAGGTTCGACAGGGGTGACAGTAAGGTGCCTGCCCCCCCATCCTCGTCACCGACCCCCAAGGCCAAGAGCCGTGGCCTCACCATTAGGTTCTTGAACAGGAAGTCGGTTGAGCTACCAGACGGCATTACGACGGAGACCATTCGGTCTCGCATCAACATCCTTCTGTCCAACAAGGGCAGAGTAGCGGAGACAGTCCCGTACATTAAGGAGGCAGTGTTTAGGACCCCGATTGGCTGTATCTTCATGACGCTTGCACAGCATGAGGTCGGTCAGATTAGTGGACAGTTGAAACGGATCAGGATGATCCTCCTGAAGGAGCTGGCCATTCCGGACTTTGAGTTCCAACGAGACATGGACAAAATCACCATTCGTGTGGGACAGGTCCCCTTGGCAGACACTGGTCGTGGATCTGTTTGGAAAGTAGAATCCTGGACTGGTGACAAGGCCTATGATGGCCTCCGTCTCGATATGGAGCAGTCCAACCCGGGTGTCAACACTGCCGGATGTCCGGCCCTGTTGGGATCGGCCAAGGCCTTGAGACAAAACAATGCCACTACCTGTGGTATCAGATTTGTGGTTCAGAAGAACGATGCCATATTGGAGGCACTGACCAAGGGCACTGTCTGTTTGAGGGGTCGCCCCAGACCGGTGAGGATCTTTATGGAACATCGCCCTCCGGTGGTGTGCCAGAAGTGCCTCCAGGTTGGGCACATGCAGGTTACCTGCGCCTTCCCCTCCCGGTGTCGGTTTTGTTTAGGATCACACTTGTCTAAGGACCATGAGTGTGGCATGATTAACTGCCCTGGTGTTAGGTGTAATGCTTGCTCCCATACCCGGAGACTATGTCTGCTGTGTGATAGGTCGGATCATTTTACCGGTCACCTGTCGTGTACGGCAACCGAGACCAGGGGCACCCCCCCCACACTCCCCTTACCTGCCCCGTCGCCAGAGACAGTTGACGACACTGCCCGAAAGGGGTTCTCCGACCGAACGATGAGGCGGAATAGAAGGGAGGATGAGGGAGAGTCAAGGGACGAGGAATACTGCAGGATGATGGAGGCATCCCACAACCAGGCCCAGGCCACCATTTTGCCGTCTGGAAAGTTTACTGGGAGATGCAGGAACTGCAGCAAGGTTGGGCATATGGCATACGAGTGCAAACAGGGGCTCAGGTGCAATAACTGCCATGAGGTCGGGCATACGTTCAAGACCTGCGAGAAGGAGAAAGTGGTTAGGTGCTTCAACTGCCATGAGGCGGGACATGTGGCCAAGGACTACGAGGAGGAGAAGGTTAGGAATAGGAGCAGGAAGAGTCGGAGCAAGAAGGCCTCTTCATCCAAGGGCAAGGAAGTTGACCCCTCCCCCTCCCCTCCCCCACCCCCCCCTGTATCCCCCCCGCCGCCTACTAGGAAGAATGGGCTACCAAGGATTGGGAGGCTTGATAAGAACAAGTATGTGAGCGGCATGCTTGATAACCCCATTGTTGTAG
Source organism: Tuber aestivum (assembly GCA_900010015.1). Lineage (NCBI taxonomy): Eukaryota > Fungi > Ascomycota > Pezizomycetes > Pezizales > Tuberaceae > Tuber > Tuber aestivum. The sequence continues at coordinate 1,027,949 of LN890948.1, forward strand.
GGTATACAACTTTGCATGGTGAGGGCTCAGTGAGCTCACGTGGTTCCGCAGAGGCTCCGGCCTCATTCTATTATTAATGCATTTTACGACTCTTGCATTAAACGTTGGGAAGGGGGTAAGGAATCGGGAGGCGGCGTTTGAGTTGTTTCCTTATGTTGATTTGTTTTTTGTGTTGGAACTACCAGTTGATGCGGATGGTGTGCATGTGCCACATGAAGCTAACGGGTGGGATTTATTTTCATTTGTTAAGGGTTCAGGCGTTGAGGTTTTTGTGCGTTCGGCCTTGCGTGGGCTTTTTGATGTTGTGGGGCATGAGCGATGTTTTTCCTTGGTGCGGTGTTATGATAGTGGAGTGGAGAGAAAACTTGCTGGCGTTTACCTCCCGCCGAAGGATGGTAAGGAGGTGTTTTGCGGGGATTTAGAGAAGTTGGTCGGGTGTGACGTGTTATTGGGCCATGTCAAAGGCTGCGGGGAGGGTTTCACGGGGCGATCCTGTGTTTACCAAGAGAGGAAGCATTCCCCGTATGCTGGCCTGACAACTAACCGACCGGGATGCTACCTGCTTTGAATGTGGGCCCCCCGAGCTTGGGTAAGCAGCTTGGGTTGTGTGTCTTGCTAGCGCTCGGATAGGTCACCTCTCGGCTCTGTGCGGGCTGGCGTGGCCCTGTATGAGGGGCCCGATGCTCCAGAGTTTGGTTAGTCACTCAACATCCAGGCAGTTGGTGAGAGTGGCGAGGCACGGTCGGCCATGGGTAATGTGGTGCAGCCCATACCCTGCGGCATAGCGAAGGGGGGTCATTCCCCTGAGGCTGGGTCATTTACACATTGCACTAGGGCTTTGGTTCTACGTGTGTATTTGGGCATGACAGGATGGATGCGCGTGCTGGTCCCAGTTTATCTACGACATGCCATGCACAGGGAGGACATAATGGTGAACCCAGCTCTGGATTCCACTGTGGCGGGAGTGAGTGTTCGCATTTATTTCAGCTACGGTGGGTGAGGGTGTGTATGAAACGCGTTATCTGGTTCACCCAGAAGGGGCTCAAGGAGCAAAGACAATGATGGTCGTGGACACCCGCCATTGCCCAGGGCCAATGGGAGGTACACCCCCCCTTGGTGGCATTGACCGTTACCGTATCTAGGAAAGATCCTTAGTCTACCCACCGGCCTCCCTGGTGCGTCCAAAGGTTCAACGGAGGGCTAGCCACTCGAGGTTTAAAATCGATCCCGAATTACAGTCGTCCTCTGCTGCTGGGGGGGAAGGAGCTGGAGCCGGTCAGTGGTATTAGGTGTGGTTCACGGGAGGGATACCCCTTATCGGGTGGCATGTTATCCTGCGACCCTGTCCTTGACCAAGAGGGAGGCTACAAGGTGAGTCCCTGCAGTTGTCCCCGTGTGCTGATGTGTGTGCGCCGGAGTGACAGAGACGGCTGGGGGATGTTGACCCTACCCGGGACTCCTGTGTCTGAGGACTGTGTGCATGCGGTTTGATTCCGCACCGAGGATGGACTGGGGTAGCTGTTTGACCTCTGAGGGGGGCCCGAAAGGGCCCGGAGCCGCCTGAGCTCATGATTTTAAAGAAAGGCTTATGACACCAGAGCGGCTGTGTGAGGCTGCATAGCTGGGAGATCCCCTCAATTGTGACCCCACGATATGACTAGGACGCGCCCGGCGTGGAAAAAGGTCTGCTGGGAGAAGGTCGCCGCAGAACTGAAGGCCTTGGAAGGAGTACCAAATGACGATCTTTGGGCTGCGGCTCGGGGGATTGTCGATGCACTGCCTAGGCCCCCGCCCAGTAGGGTTCCATGCCGATAGTGGACACTTGAGTTAGAATGGATGCGACGAGATGTCCGAAGGTTGAGAAGGTTTGGGCGGCGAAACCCCGAGTACAATGCTGATTATCGGTTGGCAAGGTGTGTGTATAGGGCTTCGGTGGTCCGGGCACGGTTTGAATACATCTGTGGACAGTTGAACCAGGCCGGGGACCCCGCTGTGTTTAAAATGGTACAGCGTTTGGACGCCAGAAGAACATTGCCAGCTATGGAGCTATCTGATGGCACGGTTGCAGCAACCCATGAAGACATCTCGGATGCCATCGCGGCACAACTAGAACCTGGGGATCAGCCAGAATGGGCCCCCGCTGAGGTGACTATGGAATCTGCCCGCGAAATGGAATTGGCACTGCAGAGATCGCCCACCAACACCGGTCCGGGGTTGGATGACATGGGATACCCTTTCTTGAGGTTCTGGAAGAGGGAGTGTCCTGAAGACATAAGGCGGATGCTGGACCACGGGCTGAGACACGATGTCCCGGACTGGCATGAGGCCGAAGTTGTGCTCATCCCCAAGGTTGGCAAACCTAGGTACGATGTGGTCAAAGCATGGAGGATGATCCACCTGTTACCAGTTATGGCCAAAGTGGCAGAACGGGTAATTCTCATTAGACTGGCACAGTGCCTGGAGTTGGGAGATACGCAGTTTGGTTCGCGACGGAAACGGGGTGTCCACGATGCCATGGCAGTTGTTTTTGAGTTCCTGAAGCACAATGAGGGCTACCACAGGATGATGCTGTCGGTGGATGTGGAAGGAGGGTTTGATAACATTAATATTGACCTCCTCTCCGATTTATTGATGGCAAGGGGATGAGCCGTTACACTGTGTCGTTGGATACAGCGGTGGTGTGCTAACAGGACAGTTCGGTTCCGATTTAACGGGCGGGTTTCTAAGAGGTACCACATGAGCAAAGGTATCCCACAGGGGTCTCCCCTGTCCCCGTTCCAGTTCGGTGCATATGTGGCCGATATTTTCTCACCTAGGTTGCGATACACGCCGGGTGTGCGGCATGTGGTGGTGTCTTATGTGGATGACGGAGTGGTCCTGGTGGCTGCTGGGAGTCAGAGGGCAGCTCAAGGACATGCAGAGGAGCTGTTCTCGGACCTCGATAGGGTGGCAAGGGCTCGTGGTATGGGTTTTAGTGCCCTTAAAACCCAGTGGATTGGGTTTGGAGATAGGGCTTGGGATGGGTTGGAGCTGGCGGGGGAACTGGTGGAACCGTCTGAGGATCTGAAGGTACTTGGGTATAGGTTTAATGTTTTCCTTAATTTCTCTGCCCATATGAGGTATTGGCTGGATAGAGGTTTGGATGTGAGAAGGAGGATTATGGCATTGGGGAGAAGATATGGAGGTGTTGGTGGTATTGGGGCGTGGAAAACTTACCGTTTGGTGCAAGCAGCCTACCTCCTAACAGTCTACTACGGGCTTGAGTTTGTGACCGACTATAGGTCGTATGTGAAACAGATTCAAGTTCATGTCAACAACTGCCTGCGTTCCGTGTTCCGTACCCCCTTCAAGCTGGCTAACAATATCTTGTTGGCCGAGTTTGGCGTACCACCTGCTCATATACAGGGACGGTACGTCCAGCGGCGATGCTACAGCCGGTTCATCAACCTTCGACACTGTGCCAACCACCCCTGGTTTGGGCGCATTAGGTTGACATGGAAGGAAGAAGGCATGGTGGCGCAACGACAGACGTCGGACGTCGAGTTAAGACAGCGACCAACGGTTGTCATCGGTAAGGGCAAAGAGGTGATCACCGCCAGACACACGGGCAAGATCGATGGCCTTATGAAATCCCCGGGAGTGGTGGTGTACACCGATGGGTCCAAACACTCAGGCAAGGCAGGCGCTGCATGGGCTGTGTATTGTCGAGGCAACGTGCGTGTGATGGGACAGGTAGTGCCCCCTTCATGGAGCATTGTGGAATGTGAGCTGTTTGCAGTCGTGGGGGCCTTGAGATACCTGAAGGAGGTCCACCCTGGAACTGACGCTCATATCTTCTTGGATTGTGTTCCTGCGCTGATGTTAATCGAGAACATGTTCCCTGAAGGTGATTCGGCTGAGGCCTGGGAAGTATTAGCCCCGCTATTGAACAGGTGCGGGAATGTACATTGCGAGTGGGTCCCGGGGCATACTGGTATCGCCGGGAACGAACTGGTTGACCTGAAGGCGAAGGAGTGTGTGTCACATGTGCTGAGACCCACTGACTGGGAGGGTGTTAGCTTCGGCATCGGCCACACTGCAATGGCGCGCGAGCTGCGCAGACACGAATGGGCAGAGTGGCACCGAGGACAGGGCCACGGCTACTACGAACGGGCACCCACTGCGCCGCGACACCTGAGAGGGCTTACCAGACTGGATGCGTATGTCCTGATACGGATACGAAGCGGCACTGGACTGGTAGGGCATGATGACTGCCCTGGCCACGACGATCGAGATCATTGGATCAAGACTGTGCGCTACCTTTGGGACCGACCCTCGGCAGATACGCTGTTTAAAGATGGGAAGGTCAAAGAGTGGCAGGAATGGTGGAGGGGGCACCGATGGTTGGGGTTGGGAATCCCGAAGAGTGTCGTTGAAGTGGATGGTGAATTGGTAGTCACCGGGAATCCGTTTGACGGGATGCTCCTGGTAGAACGAGACGGGCAGCTGATCGTCAAGGATAACGGGTGGGAATGTGTTAGATGTTCCACGACACACGAGTACGGTTACTGCCGATTGCCTACTGCAAGGATCGGGGGCAATAAGTGGTTCTTTATTCCCGAGGACGACACAGTTTGCCGTGGTTGCAATAACACTGTCACCAGTGCTTTGGGGCCCTGCTCGCGACGAGAGGCCTTCGTCCGGCACTTCGCCAACTCCCCGCCATGTCTGGATCGCTGCATGAGTTTGTACTGGGTTCGGGCTTTTGGAAGATGGGGGGACATGGAATTCGGCGAGCAGGTGTCTAGTGTGTTGGCTTGGGCTAGGAGTTATGAGTCTGTTAAGGGTCCCCGCTGTTGTTTCTGTGATGGCACGTTTGTTGATATTTCGGGTCATTGGAGGAACACGACACGGTGTTGGGATAGATTGTATCTTTCCTTTGTTGAGTATGTGGAGACTGAAATTGCTGATGGCGGTGTTGGTGAAGGATAGGATTTGTGTGACAGGAAGACGCGTTAATCCGGGGTGTCGCTTGCGGCACGAGCGCCCGTGAGCCTGTTGGTAGTGATTTTTGGATTTATGTTTGGTTGGAGGGTTGCGAGACGGTCTGCCGTGGTAGTGATTTTGTTATGATTTATGGGTTACGAGGGATGTTAGCTAGATCATAAGCCATGTTTTGGCGCGACTAGGATAAATAAACTTAGATTGAATTCGGACACCCTTTCTTACGT